>JAPEIY010000006.1:55594780-55611530 GCA_026122135.1 Cathorops aguadulce | reverse complement strand
TATCTACTTTTAGGACTTGTGTGAAAATCTGATGATGTTTTAGGTCATATTTATGCAGAAATATGGAAAATTCTAAAGGGTTCACAAACTTTCAAGCACCACTGTAGCTTGTAGTGGTGAAAGTCTACAGTGGCTTCCTGTAATACTCCTGGTCAAGTGCTTAGTGTCAGACCTTGACTACAGGTGTTATGCAGCTGCTGAGCTCAGACGCAGACAGTCGCAGTGCTTGGGTAATTCGCATCAGACGTCCTGCCCGTGCCGGCACAGCAGTGGCACTCTGCCTTTGTTTTGGTTTGTTTGCTTTAATTCCCTGGCTATATTTAGCTGCAGAATTCCCCAGCTGTGGCGGAAGGCAGGTGTTTGTGGGCCCTCCGGGGCCCAGCCGAGGCCTCTGACATCATGTCCTGAACTCGTCAGGCCTGCGGCACCTCCCGTGGCCCACTCGGGAACAATAGTGTGTGAGAGGCAGGTGGGGTGGCCTGGGGTCCTGACAGGGCTGCCTGTCTTGCTGCCTGCCCCTGTGGTCTCTCGCAGCTCCTGTCGAGCGCAGATCAAAGGGCCGCTGTGTTGTGGTGTGGTCTTGCCAATTGCCCCTCAGCAGCCTCAGCGCTAATCGACTCCAGCAGCGAGTTGACGGGCGAAAATCCCGAGCCCTGCCGCTTTCTTTCTCTCCTCCCTCCCACCGCCCTCAAACCACTAACTGCGTTTACACCTCTGTCACGGAATTCAACAGGGATGCAAGACATGTGAGGTATGAAAGGATCAGGGAGGTAATTACCCCGTAATTTCACATATAAATGCTTCTTTTGGGGCTAAAAGGCGCTCCGAGTAGAGATCAGGCAATTCTTGACAGTTGATCTGTCATGCATTTAACACCTTGAGCTGTGGCCGAGTCCCACCCATGAACCATATAAGAAGAGCTTTGTTCATTGTCTTAGTCCCTTACTTCCCTTTTATTGTACTTAATGTCTTCCAAAACTTCTGATTGTAAGCCAAATCTTTTTTAACCTTCCTCACGAGAGTTTTTTAACCTTGCTTACAAGTTCATTAGATACACGTGCCTTGTACCTAAACGTATGTTTTTAGGTACGTCTATCATATAGGTGCACGTTGTAAGTCGTAGCTCAGCTGTAACTATTTATTGCTGCACTTGATCCACTCATCCCGAAACACCACACACTACCCTGTCAGTGCTATTCTGAAAATCAACCACCACCCAGATGATATCTACTCAGTGGTGGTCCTGTGGTGGTTCCTTTGCTTTGATGGACCTGTTGTATGAACAGCATGATTTGGGTCTTACCATTCGTCCAGCTTCGTTGTTGTGGCGGTTCATGGCAGAACGAGCGTCTGGACGGTTTTCTCTGGCATCTGCAAACTCTCGGGATACAAGCACCCCAAATTCAGCATCCTCGCTACAGCCACCCCATTTCCAGCCCTCACCTGGTGGCCCTTTGTGGTGGGAATCACAGCCGCACATGGTGGAGGTTCCTTCTGCACAGGACCGAGTCACTGCAAATGCCACACCAGCTGAAGCAATTGCATGGACAAATGCAGATTCTCTAGTGGCTGGGGAAAGAGAGACACGCAGAGAAATAAGTGAACGAGAGAACTCTAAGTGAGGATACCTTTAAGACTCTTTGAAAAGCAGATGCCGATGTGTGATGATTGGTGCTAGCTTTCAAAGTGATCCAGAAGACCGCGCTGTATCCTGAGGCTCCTGAATTTCCATCTGCAATCCGACTGAAAGTCTCGCATCAGACAGTGTCTTAAGGGCACGGATCATTTTCTGTGATGCGCTCTGAAATATCAATGCGCTATAAGGACAGGCACATCTTTGACACCACGGTCTCAATTGTTGCACATGTCGTTTGTGCCTAACGCTACCTCAGGTGTCAGTGACGATGTGTCATCTTAAAGGTGCTCCAGCTCTCCAGATCAAGCCCCTGAGGCCCCATGGGTGAAAACCAGCGACGGGTCTTCGTGTTTGCTCTGCAGAGGCATGTGCTGAGAGATGGACTTACTCCTCCTTTGAATGCAACAGATTATCAGGTAACCGGACACCATTGTTTCACAATTGCAGCACACTTACTGTGGCTCTCTCACTTTTAATCTGGACTCCGTCCCTAAGGGGCCACTGAACCGACCACGCAGGTCTTGTCAGCGGTCAAATGAACACTCCTTGCTGCTACACAATCGCTCTTATGACCACCTTTCTCACCCATCACACCACTCCTTCCTGTACGTTCCACACGTCAGGGCGTGTAATGCATGTGTCTGTACAACATGCAAAGTTTCTAATGCTCTGAGATTCCTGGCTTGTCATGTAGTACATGGACTTAAACGTGCTTTAGCCATAAGGACACGGAATTGCTGCACTCAAGATTTTTATCCGCTTCCACCACAGGAACGTTTTCATAAACCCAAGAATCCTTTTAGAAATTTTACCCCCGTTTTCACTACAAGAACCTTTCAAGAAACCCAGAACCTTTTTCAGAGTTCAAGAAGTTTACTTGTTTCCATTACAGGAACTGATTAAGAATTTTTCCAACGTTACCATCACAGGAACATTTTCAGAAACTGGGAAACCTTTTTAGGAATTCAGGAATACTCATGGTTCCATCACAGGAATATTTTCAGAAACTTGAGAAATTCTTTAGGAACTCAGGAGCTTCATCCAGATTTCCACCTGAAGAACTTGTCAACCTTTTTCAGTTTCCACTGAAGGCACCAGGGCCGACTTGAGTCCCCGAGTCATAATTCCAGTAACATATTTTTGGTTTCTGGTGAACTTTTGTTTGGATTCAACGCTGCAGATGTGCATTTTGTGTGTTTCTAGTAGTCTACTGCTTATGCTAACTCTAGTCAGAAATCTACAGTCCTGTTAGCGACATGTTCACACAAAACAAAGCAAAAGCGTAAAGACCAGCTGAACTGCAACACCAGATGAGAGATCCGTTCTCAAACAGCGCCTCGGTTCACTGTTTACTACGCCATCGCTCACATTTCACTTTCGTATTCTTTGATGACTCCCTGCATTATTGCATAAGACAGTTACGGGAACTACAGTGTTGCGTAAGAGACAAAAGGTGAGCGACGTGATCTCTTATTGGCTAGACAGGAAGCATGAATCATCAGAATCAGGTGACTTTCCCATGATACCATCCATTATGCTGTCACGCAAGGGCTATGCTCCTATTCTATTCAACTATCCCAGATGATTCATTTCATGAAAATTAGTTGCAAAACTATTCATTTCTTAACAGGATACATGTTGAACCAAAGCCTGATTTTCAGCGCGGTTGCATGTTTGCGGTTCCATTAGTTTCCTAGTAGATTTGCTGAATATGCACATATTTGGTTTTATGTTCTATTGTTCTGAAGAGTGTAAACACACACTGCTCATTTCTCCCGACGCTTGTGTGTTTGGGCACACACCTCTCAGGGTGGGAGGCCCGATTGAGGCCAAGTCGGTTCTGGCAGGCCCAGCTGGGTCGACTACAACAGAGCGCTGTGAGCCGATGGCCCCAGGAGCCGTGGCCTCGAGCCAAATGCAGAGCTGCTCCCGCTACCTGCTGGGCCCATGAATCCGCCTTTGTCTCTGTGGTGTCACACTGTATTACCCACACAAAAGGACCCAGCAACCCGCACCCCCACAGCCCGGCTTAGCTCTGCCCAGAGCCAGCCTGGCATTCCCAACAGGAGCAACCCCCACCTCCCCTTCCACCTCTACATACACATACCAACCACCTTTTCCTTCTCGCCCTTTTAATTCCTTTTCCTTCCCGTCCCGCTTCTTAAATCAACCCTCAAATTAACAAACAGCCATCCCTAATGTTCTCAAACACCACTACCTTCTTAGTATCCTCCCTGTCTTCAGGCCTCTCTGACCTCTCCTCCAGGCTTCCCTCTGCCCATCATGCACCCCTCCCTACCTTGCTCCCTCCATGATGGGGAAGGATGGGAGATTCCCTTTCAGGCCGTTTTCACGACACAGTCAAAAGGGCGTGTGAATGGGCCGTTCGTGGGAGCTGGGCTGTAAGAGGCACACTGAGATGGCTCATACCGGCCTTCACGCACAGTAGGGGTTGAGCGGAACCCCCCCAGCCCTTTTCTATTGCTTGTAATCTCATTTGGCCTCCTCTCTCTTTTTCTCTCATTCACTCATGCACTCGCTGACCGACTCCCTCCTGACACATAAGCCAACGCACTGCTGCTGATCAGAGGGCTGCACCTCTTCACCCTCCAGGACAAGCCGCCGCAGCTCGGGGAGCACTCGCTACCTCTCAGCACGGGGCCCGCTGTTCCAGCTTCCCTGTTGGTTTCTCCTTTCTGCCTTTTGTTTAAAGAACGAAGAAAGGCTTTTCACCCTTTTGCAGTGTGATTTGTGGAATGTTGACAGATAGAACCTAAACGAGTTCTGTAATTAAAGCTATGTTTAAATGACTGTACATTTTAATGTGTTTCTTTACAAGAATGGATATTAATTTGGATATGTAGCTCATCCTTGGTCTGCTTTCAGCTGTGAAGCGTGTAATTTTTGTCCGAATCGGTATGTTGCTGGTTCCGATAGTATATTCTGTCTGCAGCTGTAAGACTGCAGTTTATTTGAATGGTTCTGGGGGGGAAAAAAAATCAGATCAGCCAAGATGGTTACCCAAGATGTGTTTAGTGTCTCACTGCAGCTACAAGCCTAAAAAGTGTTGCTAAAAAAATGAAGTAATGGTAAAATAGCCCAGTGGTTTAGGACTGTTCTGGGGACCTGCACAGAGGGTTTCATGCTACTTGAACATCTGATCCACCTTTTGGAGCACTTGATAATTGGCTAAATAGGTTAATTCAGGGAGGTAATTGCCCAGTAATTGGGCATATTTACAGCAAGGACATCTTGATATCCTTGAGGACTGGAGGTGAGAAACCCTGGTTTTGGGCACAATACGCCTTGGTGTAATTTACGAACATTATAGTCATCTTGGACAGCTGGAACGTAATGTGGTATGATTACATGAAAGGAGACCAGGTGAAGTAGAGGGAATGTCCTGGAAATCTAGAAGTGATGTGAATTGTTCCAGTTTGGGTTTAAATAGTCTTCTCTTTGGACAAAATGATTTATGTAAAGTGGACTCTGGAGCAGATAGCACTGTAGCTACTGTTCTAAAGCAAAGAAGTGTTTACATTTGGCTAACATTTTTAACCAAGGCAACCTGCAACTGAACGCTGATGGTCTTGTTGAAGGACCTAACATTGGCAGCTTGGCTGTGCTCTCAAGCTTTTGATTGGTAGCCCAAAGCCTTAAGGAAATGCTGGACCCCCAGATTTGGCTGATCAACTGCAATATTTGAGATACCATGTCAAGTTGATTACTATTTGTTTTCACACAGGCTAATGATCCTCGAGCCTTTACCTTTGTCCAGCACAGGGCCGAAGATGGCCAGGTTGTCCTTTATGGTCGTGCAGTTCCATCTGCGACCGCGGAACTGGTGCTGACACTCCTGGATGCCCAGTTTGACCCCTTCAGCAACGCTGGGCATGATCTCGATGTAGTTGCGGCAGAAGCGCAGCTGCTTGGGAACCAGACCAGGAATGGAGCCGCACAGGATGGGCTGTGAGCCCAGAGACGAGTACTGCTGCCCCAGGGCTAGGGACCTGAGAAAGGTACAAGAGGAAAAAACATGCATCAGAATCAAGCTGAAACCTTTCTCGGGTGATGCATGCAGCAGATGGGCAAAGAGTGTTGCTCTAAGGGATTGCATCGATGGAACAGTGGAAGAAGTTGTACTAACACACCCTGTTTGAATACGGCCTGATTCATTTAGATAAACAGATTTTATGATCTTTGCTAAATGAGGTTTGGATTGCAATAAACTGACGATAAATAAAACCCATAGAGGACGCTGTAGCTGTGTTTGTGTGCGTCCTTATCTCGTCTGATATTATTGCACAGGTTCATCCGCAGACATCTGTTTGAAATCGTTTCACTAAAGTGCTTTTATTCTTATCTTGTTTTCCTGTGAGCTCATATTAATCGGCACATAATCACTGAAGTAAGCTTTGATACTGGAGATGTGAGTCGGTTGTTTGTCTCCCGTCTGTCTTTATCGGACCGTGTGGGTTTGCAGCAGCCGACAGAGACGTTGTAGTGCCGGTGAAATGTTCATCTAAGCAGTGGGCATCTGCCTAAACACGGCCTTGGTACCACTGCACTGAAACGGGCATGCCAGAAACCAATTCAGTTTAATTGCCTTCTTTTCTCCCTGACATAACACTTAAAAAAAAAAAGTTGGAAAGAAAAATGTTGCCTGTGTTTTAACACGCTTGCTCTTTTGACAGGCTCCAACACAACTGCACCTTTACGAACGGGGTCGTTTCCCTCGCCACTGAGATGTGTGAGATGTTTTTGACTGATTGTTTATTCCTGGTGGCGTGCTAAACAAGCGCCGTCTCCGGCTTTCCTTCATAAAGCCGTCCACACCCCTTTCAGTCTGGGTTCATCATCATAAATCCTATCTGTGCATCCAGAGCGTCTGGTTTTAAATTAGAATGAATTTGAAGTCTGCATGAAAGGGTTTATGATATTAGAAGAGAACTTCAGCTCGTTTAGAGTCACATCCTTAACAGGAAAACAAAGTCTAAGCACATTGCTATGTCCTATTATGTTACAAGTCCTGATGATGATTTATTTAATTTATTAGCTTTGCCACAACAAGATCTATACACGTACATACATTATGGCTGGGAAACCACTACAGCTTGCGCCAATTACAGTGGCCCCATTGTACTAAATCTGCATGTCTTTGGATTGTGGGGGAAACCGGAGCACCCGGAGGAAACCCACGCAGACATGGGGAGAACATGCAAACTCCACACAGAAAGGCCCCTGTCGGCCGCGAGATTTGAACCTGGAACCTTCTTGCTGTGAGGCGACAGTGATAACCACTACACCACCGTGCCGCCGATGATGATGATGATGATGATGATTAAAGCTGTGAATGGTTTTGCTCCGATGCATCCTGCTGATATCCTGCAGCGCTGTAATCCATCCCAAGCGTGAAGACGTTTGTCTCGTATTGCTAAGCTCTGTCGCGCTGTATCTCTGTATGTGTTTGAAATCTAGATGAAATATGCACTTGTTTAGCAAAACCTATTCATGGTTCTTGGGTCTTTATTTCAGTTTTCATGTATTGTTGTGATTTTTGTAGCTTTGTGGCTGTAGGTGATTTTATGAGAACTAGATATTTTTTTTATTAAGTGTGCATTATCATAAATTATCTTGTGCTTGAGATATACAAGTTCCAAAAACAAATGTATTTTCCAAATCCATTTCCAGTCTTATCTGGCTGCAAGCCAGGCTGGATGAGCTTATGCGATCACACGTTGTCTGTCATCTGTCCGTCGTCCGTACACAATTTACACAAATCACTGCTACTCCAACAAGATTGATTGGATTTCGATCAAACTCACACACCGTGCGCCCCAGGTGGGTGTGCATAAAAGTTGTCAAGATGGTGGCACCACCTGCCATATTTATGATTTTATGGTCATCTTGACCGGTATAAGCTACAGCCTCACTGAGACTATTTTTATTTATTGCTGGTATCAGCCCGATACTGACGCTGGGTTTCCAATCCACACCGTCTCTATTTCTCGACATTACAGGCATTTAGCAGATGCTCTTATCCAGAGTGATGTACGACACACCCCGAGCAGCCTGGGGAGCAGTTGGGGGTTCGATGCCGTGCTCAAGGACCCTTCAGCCATTCCTGCTGGTCCAGGGAATCAAACCAGTGACCTTTTGATCCCAAAGCTGCTTCTCTAACCATTAGGCCATGGCTTCCAGATTAACTGGCTACTCTAAATTGCCCATAAGTGTGAATATTTGAGAGGAGAAAACCTCGATAATAATCCAGTAGAAGGCAACGGGAAACCACTACTCTAATGTTCCCTAGAAAATCTGATGGACGTCAGAGCGGCCACGTCACTGTAGTGACATGCTGAGAGAGACCTCAAATAAGCACTCTTTCGTTGGTGGTGAGCAGAAAAACATCTCAGCATGCACGCTACATTGAGTACCATGTCAAGTTCCACTCCTGTCAGCGAAGAAGTGATGTTATAGTGGGCACAGGGTCATCAAGACTGAACAGAAGTGCTCTGAAATATGTAACCCAGCTCATCTTCCATCAGCAACCATGCCATGGGTGAAGTCTCTGAGATCACATTTATCTCCATTCTGATGTTTGATGTGAACATTAATGTTCCTTATAAAGTGGACAGTGGATGTATAAAGTGGTATAAGTTTAGTGATAGTTGTGTTATTAAGCATGTTATCAGATAAATTCCATACAATATCAGTTTCTATTAAATAATGATGTGTCTGCAGGTGTTCCTGGGTAACCATGATGATCGAAATGTGATGCAGAACAGACTCGACAGAATGGTGTTAGCTCGGTTTGTACGGGTGCTGCCTCATGACTTCCAGAATGGCATTTATCTGCGAGTGGACTTGATGGGGTGTGAAGATGGTGTGTACAGCTCATTTCCCTTTTGCTGATGTGTATCAGAACAAAACAGAATGTGTACCCTTGGACACTCCTATTAAGTTGTACTGTCATATTATTCTGACTTGTAATTCCTTTTTTTATGCCACTCTGTTGGTCCAGCCACAGTTTTGTACATGTCAGGATTCTGAAATCTGTCATGTATTCTCTACCTCTGTTCCACATCATCACTCAGAGTATGAGTGGCTGTCTACTCCTTCTCCCACAGTGTCACTCAGGCCTTACAGAGAGATGGAGTTTCAGTGTGGAAATGGCCTCTGTGTTCTTAGTGGGCGACAGGGAGTCATCTGGGGTTAATGACCGTAGAGATAGTTCAGATGAACTCAACTGTGGTGGATCAGAGATTATACCATTCCCAGTCAACAGGCAAAGTCGAGGGTCCAGGTTTACTGATGTTTTATTTTTGTGCACCAACTCATTCATACGACATGCAGACGATGAGACACCTTAAAACACCGTAGAACTAAACCAGACAAACAAAAACAAAAGGCTAAATCATATACTCTCAAACACCAAAATAATAGGACATAAACAAAATCAAAGTGACAAAAGACAAGTTACACATACCACTTTTCCCGCTTGTTGACTAAGAAAGGATTTGACGACTTGAGGTTACTCTTCTTAAAAAGGTTACAACTTTAACGCTTGCCTTTGACTTTACAAGCGCACTTGAACTTGAGTCTTGCGTGGAGCAACTCACTCACACGCTACCGCTTTCATTCATAAAAAACCTTTGTTTTACAAGCAGGAAGTGACATATAGCAACATGAAAGACAGGACAACGTCAAAATAAAGGCACCATAAAGAAACTCAAAATAACAGCAAAATAAAGTGCATATAGATGAATACAGAATAGAAATGCATTATGGACTTAGAAATGTTAAATATTATGAAAAGTACAAAAATAAATATTTTCTTTTATTTCCCTTTTTGACTCTGTGAACACAAACACACTCCCACCATCACACTATGTGTGATTAATGGACTCAAGACATTTCATTCATACGTTACTCATACACCCACGCTCAGTCATTCACACTCTTAAAATTTAACCTTTAATTCCTTTATTTTAAAACTTCCTTAAAAATAAACTTGTGAATCGCTTAATCACTTTCAAGTATTAATATTGTCTTGTGTATGGGTCTTTCTAGGTAAACTGGCTTGTGTGTACGTGTGCCTTTACTGTTCAGTGTGGCGTCACTAACCAAAAGTTTCACTTTTCTGACCCGGTCATCAGCTCCTGGGAAGACTTCTACAACCTTGGCAAGCTTCCACTGACTACGGGGTGCCAGATCATCTTGAAGTAGAACAATGTCATTTATCCTTGCATCTCTTCTGCTCTTTTCCCACTTTTTCCTCTGTTGCAGGTTCATGAGATATTCCTTTTTCCATCTGGTCCAGAACTCGTTCGCCAGGAATTGAACTCTTCTCCATCTCTTTTGCAGGTAGAGATCCTCTTGTCTGAACTCACCAGGTGGAGGTGCAATGATGGTAGATTTCATGGTAAGTATATGATTAGGCGTCAATGGTTCTGGTCCTAATGGATCATTGATGTTCTCAACTGACAGAGGCCTACTGTTGACGATCGCCATCGCTTCGTACATGAATGTCCTTAATGAAGCACTGTCCAGTCTCCTTGCAGAGTGATCCAGAATTGACGTCAGAACATTCCTAACACTTCGGATCTGCCTCTCCCAGACCCCACCCATATGGCTTGAAGCAGGTGGATTCATCACAAAGTTGCAGCCCAGTTTCTTCACACATTCAG
The DNA here is from genome assembly GCA_026122135.1 of Cathorops aguadulce. Lineage (NCBI taxonomy): Eukaryota > Metazoa > Chordata > Actinopteri > Siluriformes > Ariidae > Cathorops > Cathorops aguadulce. The sequence continues at coordinate 55,601,207 of JAPEIY010000006.1, read as the reverse complement.
GCTCCAGGTTCTTCATTAATTCTGCAAACTCATTCTTTGCACCAACAAAGTTGGTACCTTGGTCACTGAAAAGCTGTCTCACATTACCACGAATGGCAATTAAGCACCGCAGTGCATTAATGAAGGCGTCTGAGCTTAAATCATCCAACACTTCAAGATGAACTGCCCGTGAGCACATGCATGTGAACAAGAGACCATATCTCTTCAGCTCCTTACGACCCTCCCTCACGTAGAAGGGCCCGAAGCAGTCCATTCCTGCGTAGGTAAATGGGGGTGTGGACTCTAGTCTCTCAGGAGGCAAGTCAGCCATTTTCTGGCCTTGAGGGCCCTTACGGTACTTGCGACACTTTACGCATCTGTAGATGACTTTTGACACTTCTGAACTACATCCTACAATCCAAAAGCCGTTGGAACGAATCTCATTCTGGGTCATTCCACGACCTTGATGGCACACCTTTTCATGACAGTGTCTTACAAGTAAACGAGATACATGATGACCTTTTGGAAGGATGGCTGGGTGTTTAACATGAGGATGGAGTGCTGCTTGTGTGAGTCGCCCTCCCACCCTCAAGACACCATGAGCATCAACAAATGGGCTGAGCTTATGCAGCCTGGTCGATTGATTTGCTTGAACATCTTTGTTTTGTTTTAGAGACCTTATTTCATCACTGAAGACCTCCTCTTGCACTCTCCGAATGATGAACATCTCAGCCTCATCCCTCTCCTCAAGTGTTGTGGAGTCTTCGCAACCTTTTTTTAGACCTTTAACACTCCTCGCACAGCGCTTGAGTCTTGCTATGGCCTGCACAGCTCTCCTCCAGTCAGAAAACTTCTCCAGCCTTTGCAAGAGAGATTTCTGCTCCTCGACCTTTGTGGTATGGACTTGTGTTCTTTTGACCTCAGGGTCGGTGTCCATTTCTTCCACTATAGGCTCCTCCTGCTCTGGAAGTTCTTTCTTCCATAAGAAACTGGGTCCCGTGAACCAGTTGGATTTTCCGAGCTCCTTGGCACTTAGTCCACGGGAAGCGTGATCAGCTGGGTTGTGTTCAGATGCAACATACCTCCACTGCTTAGGCTGAGTGCTCGACTTAATCTGCTCCACTCTGTTGGCCACAAATACATGGAACCTTCTTGCTTCATTGCTTATGTACCCAAGGACAACCTTGGAGTCCGTCCAGTAGTACTCATGCATTCCATCCAGTTCTAACTCTTTCTTAAGCAGATGGCCAATTCTGGTGGCCACAACTGCAGCAGAGAGTTCCAGTCTTGGAATCGTTGTTACTTTCGTCGGAGCAACCCTGGCCTTGCCCATTAAAAGACTGCAGTGCACTTCGCCTGATACGGACACAACTCTTAAATATGAACATACGCCATAGCCCGTCTGGCTAGCATCAGAAAAATTGTGTAATTCATGCTGCTGGACTTCTTGAAAGCCGGATGGCACATAACAGCGGGCAATCTTCATGGTAGACAGGCCTGGGAGGTCTCGAAGCCATGCTTCCCAATGCGGCCTGAGGTCATCAGGAAGTGGTTCATCCCAGCCTACCTTGTTGTGACACATGCTTTGCAATATCTTCTTCCCGACTAGGATGAAGGGTGCCACAAACCCCAGAGGGTCAAAAATTGAGGCCACCGTGGACAGAATTCCTCTTCTTGTAAAGGGATTCTGTTTCACGATCACTCTGAATTGAAATGTGTCAGAGATAATGCACCACTGTATCCCAAGAGCACGTTCGATTTTCGGCTCACCTAATGCCAGGTCAAGGTCAGCTGCACTTTCTGCGCATTCAGTCTTTGGAATGGTAGCAATCACCTTCTTGTTGTTTGAGATGAACTTGTGCAAGCGTAGCTTCCCAGAACTGCAGAGGTCTCTGGCCTCTCTCACAAGCTCGATGGCCTCTGCTTCTGTCTTCACACTCGCCAACCCATCATCTACATAGAAGTTGCGCTGAACAAAGCTCACAGCAGCTTGACTGAACTTCTCTTGACCTTGGGTAGCCAGATGTTTCAGGCCAAAGTTTGCACAACCTGGAGAGGAGGCAGCTCCGAACAAGTGGACCCTCATTCGGAACACAGTTGGTGGACTTTCCAATTCACCATCTTCCCACCACAAGAAGCGGAGATAGTCTTGGTCTTCTTGTGCGACATGAAACTGGTGGAACATGCGCTCCACGTCACACATGATCGCTACTTGCCCTTTCCGGAACCGGCACAAGACACCCACAAGAGTATTTGTGAGGTCTGGGCCCGTCAGGAGATGTTCATTCAGGTAAGTTCCTTGAAATCTTGCAGAACAATCAAAGACTACTCTGATCTTTCCAGGCTTGTGAGGATGGTAAACCCCATGATGAGGGATATACCAGGCTGGCTGATTGCAGAGCTCTTGCTTAGGAACCCTTACTGCGTCGCCTCTTGCAATAATATCACTCATAAAGGTTGTGTAGTCTTTAAAATAACGATCGTCTTTCTTAAGGCGCTTCTTCAGGCAATTCAGTCTGTGTTCTGCACAAGCTTTATTATCTGGCAAAGTTGGTCTCTTTCCTTTGAACGGCAGCGGCATCTCATAGTGCCCATCTTCCTTTTGCTTGATGCCTTCCTTCAACCTTTTCAGAAACATCACGTCTTCTTGGGACATGGGGTCTTCTTCGTCGTCTCTCTCTGCAAAGTCAGACTCGAAGACTTTCACCATGTCTGCGGGACTAAGAATCTCCTTTACCTTGCTCCGCTGCACATAGTGGACCTCTGACTTGAGTTTGTGATTGGATTTGATGGTAGGTAATACTTGCTTACAGATGATGTAATGACTAATGCCGATCTCATCCTCCAGGTCAGTGGCAAGGTTATTGTAGCCAATGATGCTCCAACCCAGGATTGACTTCTGAGCGAATGGCTGGCTTTCTTCACCACTCAACACATTTCTGGGGAGCAAGACCTGAGGACAGTTATAGCCAATTAGTAATCCCACTTCACAGTCAAGCAGAGGAGGCATTTCATCGGCAAGGTGTTGGAGATGAGGCCAATTCCTTGCAGTGGCACAGGTAGGTATGTGGGATCGATTGGCAGGTATGTACTCTCTGGTGTACGTGATGGGGAGTTTAACTCTTTCCCTTGACATCAAGCCTCTTATTTGCAAACCTTGCAACTTGTGGCTGGAGACGACCTTTGTTTTAGATGTTATTGTTGAGATTCGAAGACTGACTGGTTCTTGTTTAATGTTCAGTCCATTGGCTACATCCTTTAAAATGAAAGTGGTGTCACTTTGTGTGTCCAGTAAAGCGTACACCAAGATCTCATCATTTGGATTAGCTTGAGAGGAGACAAAGACTGGAAGAATGGATGATGTATGAGTGCTCTTTTGGTCTTGAACGACCCTGTTGGATGTTACATCAGGCGTCTCATGCTGAGTCTTTGGAGGAGCCAACTTGCCATCAACGACTTGTGTTGCCTTTGGTTGCCTTTGCTCTTGGTCTTTCCTTTCCCGCTCTGCATGCAAACAGGTTGGGTGGCGCTTTCCACACTTATCGCAGACACTCCTTGCATCGCAGCTTTTAGAATTATGGCCAGGCTTGAGGCATCCGAAACACAACCTTTCTGATTGTACAAACTTCACTCTTTCTTCCACTGGGTTTTGCATAATCTTCCTACACTTATGAAGAGTGTGGCCATGTCTCTTACAGAATACACATGTGTTTAGGTTTTCAGTGGAGCTGGTTGTAAAAATCTTAGCAGCTGAACTGCGATTTCTTTGAAACTTTTGATTGTAGTCGTGTGGCTTGGATTGATCGTGCTCGACTGGCTTTATTGCTTGGAGTGAGGTGATTGGGTTGCAGGCAATTCTAGCCTCTTTGTTTAAAAACTTGACAAAAGCTTTAAAATCAGGGAAAGCATTATGTTCTTCTTGGAACATGGTGACTGATCTGTTCCAGCGTGAGCTCAGCCACTCTGGCAACTTGGCTACTATTCTTTGATTTTCAACACAATCATTTAACGCTTGTAAGCCCTGCACATGTGGCATAGCTGACTCTACACTTGTCAGGAAATCAACAAAATCCCGGAGGTCTCTGCTGTCCTTGTTGGAAATCTTGTGCCATGCCTGTATTTTGTCACGATAGGCCTTGCCTATGATGAAGGAATTCCCAAAGCGTTCTTCCAACGTTTTCCAGGCAGCATGGTAAGCACTTTCAGTCCCCACTAAAGAATACCCTTCAATGGCCTTTTTCGCTGAGCCCCCCACATACTTGCGTAAAAAGAAAAGTTTTTCTTGTACTGGAAGATTCTTACGGTCAATTAAGGTTTGAAAACATAGCTTCCAATCAGTAAACTGTAGGGGGTCACCAAAGAAAACAGCAGGCTCGGGAATGGGGAGTCTATTTGCAGTTATTGCTTCAGCGAGAGTTTTCACAAGGTCATTAGATGCTGCAGAAGAAGACGTAACTACTGAAGGTGCACTGGTGTGGGCAGCAGAAGGAGGGGGAAGCAAGTTGGTTAAAGAGGTTTTGCCCCGAGTGTGTATTCTAGGCTGAGTAAGAGAGGTTGGTAGGCTCAAATGAGAAACATTGTCATTTTGGTTTTCTTGAGGAGCAGCAGCGACCTCATCTTCGTCATCACAGATGCTCTCGTTGTAAACCTTAAGCTTAGCTTGCGCCGCATTGTGTTCTTTTAATCCCTCCAATCGCTCCACTTCCTTTACTTTCTCCTGAATTTTGATTTTTCTTGCAGTACTTTCAGACACAAATTGAGCTCTTTTCTTTGCAATTTCTGCTTCCATTTCCTTTTCTTCAACTTCTCTCTCAGCAGTCTTTATTTTGTCCTCTGCCTCGAGCGCTCTTATTTCCTCCTCACACTGATGTTGAGTCTTCATTATTTTCAGCACTTCTTGTGTTGCTGCTAATTCAGCCGCTGATTGTTGTTTTTTCACTGATGACTTGCATGAGGCCCTTCCTGAAGCTCTGGAAGTAGGCATGGATCGTGCCGAGATAATGCTGGATTCAGTGGCATCAAATACTGACTCTGATTCCGGCCATGGAATATCTTCCGGATCACCTTCTGAATTAACAAAGCACTGAGCCTTTTCATTGGCTGTCCTTGTGATTGCAAGACAAGAGTCATTTCTTCTTATTATTTCCAAATCAGGTACTGCAATTAACCTAATTTTCTCATAAACTTTGCTTAAATCTGTTACAGTGACATTAATGGCATTCACAATTTCTTTAATAAAATCTGCATCTTCTTTACTTTTCAGAGACCTTTTCAACCCATTTATATGATACTTCCACCTCTTATACATTCGTCCAAAGGCTTTATGTAACTGATTTAATTTTTCATCTTGCAGTGCTTTTCCTTTTTCAGAGAGAGTTCGTGTGCGGCTACCTCTTCTGAGTTCTATTACTTCTTCAACTTGAGATTGAGGCTGACCTTGCTTAGCCCCCTCATCTTGTGCATTATCTTCATGTTCGGCACGCACTACAACATCCTCTTCTGAATTAGGAATTGTGTCAACATTTGTGGGAAGTAATGTGGTCTCTTGGTTATCTGTCATGATGGACTACAGTGATTGCAGTAGGCCTACACATCAGATACTATTAAATTAAGCAGTAAGCTATTTAAATTGAAGGTAAGATTTTTTTTTTTTAAAGAAAAGTGCTTCAAATCTAAATCACTTCACCAACGTCTTTCACACATCTTAAATCCAACCATTAAATTATACACTGGTAACCATAAACCCCTTTGTCAACCATGATACAAACACAAACACATTTTCATATCACCAAAATGTCCATTGACAATCAAAACCATTTAGTAGCAGTAAATGCATTGTTTCATTTCAGTTTTTTTTCTTTCCTTTTCCTTTTTTTTTCCTTCTTTATTTTTTGTTTACTTAAAAAGTCTTAAAATCGCGGATGGTTAAGTCCAGAATGCTTTCCCAATGTCCACGATAACTCAAGCGCAAATGAAGAGAAAAGGCAGCGTAATTTTTTTTTTTTTTACCTTGGAGCAGTTCAACTTCAAAGACCCGCGCCACCTCAAAGGCACGAATGCGAGTTACTTACTTGCTCGCGCTGTAATTGTTCTCTTGTTTCGGAAACGCGGACGGAATACTTCCAATCGAGAGCAGCCACCTTCTCGCGGAACAAAGTCTCTTTCCGAATCCTTGGCGACCTCGGAACGCAGATGTAGCCAGCCACTCGCCTTGTCCTCGTCTTCACCGAAAGCTGAAGTGTTCTACTATGCCATTCCCAGTCAACAGGCAAAGTCGAGGGTCCAGGTTTACTGATGTTTTATTTTTGTGCCCCAACTCATTCATACAACATGCAGACGATGAGACACCTTAAAACACCGTAGAACTAAAACAGACAAACAAAAACAAAAGGCTAAATCATATACTCTCAAACACCAAAATAATAGGACATAAACAAAATCAAAGTGA
>JAPEIY010000006.1:55562354-55566907 GCA_026122135.1 Cathorops aguadulce | reverse complement strand
CTGCAACAAACACGGTCACACACACACACACACACACACTGCAACAAACATGGTCACACACACACACACACTGCAACAAACACGGTCATTACCCACGAAGGCCTTCAATCTCCTCCCTGGTCTTGTTTCAGTCTGGAGGTTCAGAGGTCGTTACTTCCTGCTTTTTAACAGTGAATCTGTCTATCAGCTCCTGTCTCTATCATTTTCTTGTCTTACAGCCCCCCCCCCCCCCCCCACACACACACACACACACTCACTTATGTCCACTTGTGTCTTGTGCACTTACTTCGTCTCTGTAATCTACCCTGTGTGTGTGTGTGTGTGTGAGGATGACCTGAGGAGATAACCTGTGAGGTGTGGACGGTCGGCGGGGTGCAGGTGGAGGTGGGGTGCAGGTGGAGGTGGGGTGCAGGTGGAGCCTCTGAGTCATCAGTGTCCTGAATGAGGGTCTTTGGCACCGTGGTCGTCTCGCTCTCATTGGCCTGTGAGGGTGTGTGTGTGAGTTTATTACACACCGCTCCAGCGTCTCTGTCCGTCACACAAACCTGCGCTCGAGTCACTCAGCCATGTCTGAAGTGCAGATGTGGTTCCAGGTGGGTTTAGTGTTCTCCGTGGCGGTGAACGGCCGACAGTCACAGGTTTACCGGCGGGGTGTAATGGAACGGATAAAGTGTTCTTGACTCGTACAGATACTCGGCGCCCGTTTGATTCGGGCGGGTCTGTGCTGATGTTTTTCGGCGTGCAGGCCGCGTGATTGAGGACCGAGACGCGCGGCAGTGCACAGTACAGGGACGATGATTCTTCGGTGTGTAAAATGATGAATCTGTGAGGAATCTACTCGCTAAATGTTCCATTTTAGTTTCAGATTTTGTTTTTAGATATAAAGTGTTTTTTTTAATTATTATTTTACAAAACTATACGGCCCAGTGCTTATTCTAATAGAGTCCTCGGTTCTGCTCTTAAAGCAAACTTTAATGGAAAATAATTCTGTCTGCGACAAACACGATGTGAACAAAGCCGATGTTCTCTGTGCGTGACCGGGTGGAGAAGCAGAGGTGGATAAAGAACCCGACTTCATTATTTGAGTTAAAGAGCAGATCCCGCCGGTCAGACGCGACTCCGAGTCGAGTGAAAGCGGTCCAGGCAATTTTTTACTGAAGTTAAAGTAGTGAAGTACTCGCTTTTAAAAATACTTAAGCATTAAAAGTACATTTTCTGTCAACGCGTTGTTGTATTATTGCCACAACGCTTACAGAACCCAACGCCTCTGAAACAACCGACTGGATTTACTGACTCGCTCACAGAACCTGTAGAACAAACACCGGGTAGAAGAAACACCGGGTAGAACAAACACCGGGTAGAACATCACGCCATGAAACACAACGGAACTGACAAAAAAACAAAAAGAGCCACTGTCACTTTCTTTCTTTCTTTCTTTCTTCATTTTAACCCTCCTCCTCCTCCTCCTCCTCACCCCCACATGGTTGTGTTCTGACCCGGTTCTGGCGGTGTGTGTGTGTGTGTGTGTGTGTGTGTGTGTGTGTGTGTGTGTGCAGGAAGACAGTGGAACAGCTGTAAATGCAGCTTGCTCAGAAAATAAATATGACAATCCGAGTCGCTTAAAAGGCAGATCCACACCTCCATCTGAACACCGGCCCGACAGCAACACGGCTTTAAGCAAGACAAAAACATGCAAGACCATCGTCTGACATCAAAACAGAACCAGCCGTGTGTTCGCCGCGGACAGGGTGACGGCAACTTGGCGGGCAAATCCAGAGAAAGTTATTTGACTAACCAGGCCGCACAGCGACGGCAGCGTTATCACTAAAAGCGCAGACAGCGTCATTACGAGCGTTCTCTTGGAATAAAAGGTTCGCGTTCCTCGAGACGCTCCCGCAGGTCGGACGGCAAGTTTTTGTAGGCCGTGATGTGGTTCATTTTAGGCAAACATTTAAAACGAATCGAATCTTTAATCCTTTCTGAAAACTGATCATGGGTTCATGGGCCATGAGTGCGCGCGCGTTCCGCAGAAGAACCGCCTCCTTCCGTTCTGCGTCGCCTGGTCGTGTTCAGTGACGCTGCTGAGAATCCCTGAGCTGGATTTTATCCGGTCTATGGACGAGACGTGACCCGAGTGATTACTGACGGACTGTCTCAGTGTCACCTGCGAAAATAACAATCATGATTTAGAAAAAAAAAACATCCGCTTTCAAAGCTGTTTGCGTAACGAGGAGCTCGACAGAAACGCAGTGGCGTGAAAAGTACGATATTCATCTTTCAAATGGAGTCAAATTAAAGTCATAAGTTTCCAAAAAAACATAATACTCAAGTACAGATACTCAAAAAGTGTACTTAAGCACAGAACTCAAGTAAACGTCCTTCGTTACTGTCCGCCTCTGGAACAAAGGCGCCGCTCGGTCACACGGACGCCGGAGTTTGTGAATTGTTATGAATTTGTGAGCAACTTTGGTTCTTTTCAGTGATTTGAGTGATTTTGTTCATTTCCCCACCGACTTGTTCATGGATTTAAAGTGGGTTTTGTACGATTTGAAATGATTCTACGGAGAACCTTTACCGGTTCCCCAAAAGGACAGACTGTTCATTTCTTGTTTCGATGACATACAGTCCGTCTCCTCAAAGGGACAAATTAAAGAACTCATTCAGCTCTTCAGCCTGCCATCAACATTATCATTATTATCATTATTATTATTATTATTATTATTATTAAAAGAACAACATATTCTGATTATATTGTGATCCACTTGCAGTAAATATGTCGTGTAACGATTAAAAAAAGACCGCTTCCACGTTTTAGTATACAGTTTAATACTAACATTATGGATTTTGTGAACAAAGTGATTCTTTTTAGTGATTCAATGATTCATTTTGTTCATTTTACCCACTGATTTGTTCTTTATTGAAAGTTTTTAGATTTAAATTGTATTTTTTTCCTTTTGTGAAGAAAATAACAGCTTTAAGTGATCCATCAATCCATACCATGTATCCATCAGGGTTGCGGGGAAAACTGGAGCCAATCCCAGCTCACTTTGGGTGAGAAGCGCGGTTCAGCCCAGGCGATCCGCCACAGGGTTCACAGACACGGCGAGAACACGCCAACTCCACACAGAAAGGCCCAGGTGATTGTGAGGTTCGAAACCCAGACCTTGTTGCTGTGAGGCGACGGCGCGAGCCGCCACACCACCGTCATTCAGCGACTCATTCTACCCACTGATGTTTTTTTACTTAAGGGTTTTGATTTAAAGCGTTTTTACGTGTTTTCTTTTTCTTTTGTGAGGAAAATGATCGTTTTTAGTGATTCAGTGATTGGGATCGTTTTGTTCTTTAATGTACTGATTTGTTTTAGATTTATGAGGTTGTTAAGTTTTTGTATGGCCCAGCACGTTCATATCCGTGTTCTATTAGAACCCTCCTTGGCACTGAAGGGTTCCACATCAGACCTTTCAGAGATGAAGTGAAGAGCCGTCTCTGGCAGGAAAGGATTCTGTCGATTCTCCATCGTTCTCTTCAAAGGGACAGACCGAAGAACCGTTTAGGGTTCTAGATTTAGCACGTAGGAGAACTTTGTACTCCTTTTCATGTTTGTTTTTGCAGTTTTTAATTTCAGCTAAATGTGCTCTGTGTTCAACAGTCACACTGAACACATTTGGATTTTGAATTTTTGAGCAGATCTTTGACAGAGAAGATAACGCTACGGTTTGATGAAGGAATGTTTAGAGCCTTTTTCATGTAGAACGCATCACTGCACATCACTACACATCACTGCACATCACTACACATCACTGGACATCACTACACATCACTGAACATCACTGGACATCACTACACATCACTGAACATCACTGGACATCACTACACATCACTGGACATCACTGCACATCACTGAACATCACTGGACATCACTACACATCACTGAACATCACTGGACATCACTGCACATCACTGGACATCACTACACATCACTGGACATCACTGCACATCACTACACATCACTGGACATCACTGGACATCACTGCACATCACTGAACATCACTGAACATCACTGAACATCACTGGACATCACTGGACATCACTGGACATCACTGGACATCACTACACATCACTGGACATCACTGGACATCACTGCACATCACTACACATCACTGGACATCACTGGACATCACTGGACATCACTACACATCACTGGACATCACTGGACATCATTGCACATCACTGGACATCACTGGACATCATTGCACATCACTGCACATCACTGGACATCACTGGACATCACTACACATCACTGGGCATAAACCTGCACCGTTGTGGAAGTGAAGCTAATATGAGCCGATATTAATGTGGAGCTGCTGCGCCTTTATCTGCTCAGAAAGAGAAGGAGATCAGTCTCTCTCTTCCTGTGTGTGCGGTGAGCACTTTATCATGCCGTGCTTTTCAGCCTCACCGTATGAACGCTGCACCGCTCACCCCGTAACACCCCACCTCCTCCTCCTCACCCCTTATTGATATTGAACCTATAAGTCCAGGGGAATAACCTT
>JAPEIY010000006.1:55554854-55557354 GCA_026122135.1 Cathorops aguadulce | reverse complement strand
TTATGTTTTTTTTCCAAGAAAGTCAGAAGAGGAAAGTGTGTTTGTCTTCCAGTAGTTAGAGGAGTAAATGTCTCACACTCGCTCCGACCCGTCGTCTCTATCCCTCCCTCTCTCTGAGCTTCTTCCCTAAGGTACATATCTTTTTCTCTCCCCACTTTTTCCCCCTCAGGACGTCTCATCTACAGGGCCAATATTAGAGAGAGAGAGAGAGAGAGAGAGAGATGAGCAAGGTTTGGAGATGTCAGCTGGCAAGCCAATCAGAGAGCATGGCCTTAGGTTACGCAAAAAAAAAAAAGAAGAAATTATTATTCCTGCCCATCTGTCAATCACGCGGCACCCCCCGGTAATGTAGCAAAGAAAGAAAGAGAGAGACTGAAAAAGGGAGGGAGGAAGAATGAAAGGATGGTGACGACTTAGTTTTGACTCGAGGTCTTCTCACACATAGGTTTCAATTTTTTTGATTATTTTTTAAAATGATCTTCAGGTTATTCTAATTAACCTGATTAATTAACCAGATTAACTAATCCCAGAGCTCATCCACACCAGGATCTAGGAAGTCCTTGAAAATTTTGATGGTCCCCTTACCGTCCCCCCGCCCTTCACACGAGCGCCCCGTATGAGGACGAGACACACAAAGGGAACACAATAAAGCAATAAAAGGCGGCGGCAGGGCCAGGCATGCGGTGATATATGCCCCAGTGGCCCAAAGGCAGTACATTTTACATAAACGCTATTGTCATTCGGACGGGGCGACTCGCAGACGGCACGACACGGCACTTAAAAAGCGGCGTTGCGTTGTGAAACAGGTCTGTGACTCAGGGTTTGTCCTCATTAAGCGCTGAGAGGGAGGGAAAATGTAGTTTCCACTTGTTATAGACAGGAAGACGTATCAGCAGAAACGAGGGAGGAATGTAAGAGGACGGGTATAAAATTGACCGAAGTCCTCTGGTTTGTATAACAGGATATCATTTGTGAGGTCTGTGTGAGTTTTTTTTTTTTAATATCAAAACCCCAGGTCAGGGGGAGTCCAGTCAGTTCCAACCTTCATAAGCAAAGTGAGGGTTTTCTTTCACTCATAAAAAAAAGTAAGCATCAACCAGAGTTAAACTTTTCCATCCCTCATGGTGACATGCTGACATCTCTTTAGTTTGAACCTGAAATCTTTTACAGTTCAACCAGCCCAAACCATTTAAACTATGAACATAAACTGGTAAACGAGACGGTTCTTCAGTTTGTCCCATAAGGTTCTATTAGGGGTTAATACAGCAGTAAATCTGGGTTAATATATAACTAGGATATGTTGCTTTTACATTCATAACGCTTCCTAGCTTTGTGTTCTGGCGTCCCTCAGGGTGACATGCTGGGTCCTCTTTATTTTGAACCCACATCATGTTTGAAAATCTTTCATAGTTCATCATCAATTCATGGAAATCAGTAAATAATATAACTAAAATCAATAACACAGGAGTTCCTTAGCTTCACTCAGAGCAAAAGGTTCTCCACTTTTCCAAACGCTATTTAAAAACCCAAACAAACAAACAAAAAAAACTCATGGCAATTACAAAGACCTGAACAACAAGATTTTGTTTGAAAGTTTAAAAAAGTATAATGAGCTAAATAATTAAGTTATTTAACAATTATTCACTGAAAGTGAAGTGAATATTGGTGAATAATACCCAAGACAAAGTCAAGGTTTTTATTCCCCAATATTCACTGAGTCTGATGCAGATAATTGTTTTAGTATAAATACACGGGATTATTTAAAAAAAATCATATTAAAAATAATTTATTTCAAACTTCAAAAGTGGCATGTAAATGTAATAACTTTGTGGCACAGACTCACTTATCTACGGCGAGTCACATAAAATACTTTGTTTTGAAATCGATAAAATAAATCCCAACTCCACCTTCCCTTTGAACAGTTTTAGACCAAACTTCGGAGCGTCTTTAGTGCTTTCAGGAACAGCGTTTTCTCTCATCATTTGTAATTCTTCCTCACGGTGACGAAGTGATTGGCCGCCATTTTGCCAAGTCGCTCGAGGTGATTATCAAGAAATAATCTGAATTTCTCGACCAGTCAGAGTGTGCAATTTTCTATAATCACTTTTAGTATTTATACTTTGACTTTGACTTTGTCTTGAACTTCCTGGTTCCTGAGTTGTTTGCACCAAGTTCTTTTTCCCGCGAGTGTTGGCATTAATTTATTAATCTTTTTTAACTTTTTTTTTTCTACAAATAATTTTCCCGTATCCTCTACATTTATATTGTACTGTCGCTTTCGTTTTGTATTTTCCACTTCCGTTTTTGCTTTCTTTTTTCCGTCTTTTTTCGGTAGAACGCCGAGACCGGGAGTATTTTTTTTGTATAAAGACCACAAGCGGAGGCCATCTACATCGGATCTGCTATGATATCAACAGATCTTTGATTAAGGTACGTGAATCTTTTCATCATGGCACACCTTCAGCCTGTTCAGTGTGCTGAGTGCAGGATGTTTAGTCAT
>JAPEIY010000006.1:54946918-54956941 GCA_026122135.1 Cathorops aguadulce | reverse complement strand
CATCTGTCCATGAACTGAATCTCAAGAGAAGGTGGGTCATGCAGCAAGACAACGACCCTAAGCACACAAGTCGTTCTCCCAAAGAATGGTTGTGTGTTTGTGTAGTACATGAATAAAGTAGATTAATTCATTTGTCCATCTTCAGGGAGGGCTTTATCATGGTTGGCGTGATGAAAGCTCTGGCGCCTATTCACAGAACTTGGAAGATGTAACTTAGACACACTTATGAGATGGCTCTGGACACTTAAGGTGATCATACATGAAACAATGTTTTGGGCAGTGTTGCCGGGCAATTGTGCTTCGACACTGTCCCACTGATATTGGGGCAACAGCATTCCTATTGGAACGATTTTGGTCATTTTGGGCAACTTTAAGATCATCCAATCAGGGTGCTAGTAGTGAATCACATGACCACCTGAGAGCTTCTGAAATTTTCAACAAAGACAGCAGTGTCTCCAGCAGCAGAGCGAAGAAAAAGAGAGACAACTTATCTTTTTATGGCAGTACGTTATTGTGTGTAAACCCAAAGTGGTGAATTTACCTCATCAAATGTTTAGAAAACTAACAAACATCTATTTTTATGGCAATAACTCATCGCCCTACGGCCGGTGAGCTAAACATCCAGACATTAAATCCAATCATCCCCAACACCCAGGCTAATGACTCCATCCTTTTACCTACACCTTTATAGAAGAAAATGGATATCCACACATGAGGGTTTCTTACTCAGAAGGTATTTTATCAACTCACACGTAGCCAGAACCACTTTCTGAACCAAACCCGAGTTCTTTTCATTCTCCACAGACAACCAGTCCTCCACCAGGAAGAAGAACATGTTATCTGTCTGCATGTCCCACACTGTCACATGCTGAAGATACCATGAAGGATCCAGACCTGAGCAGAGAAGAAAATGTCCTGTTTTATTGTTAGTTCTTGTTCAATTTACAGAAGAAATGTAATTTCTATAACAACTCCCACCTGTGTTGTCATGCCAGATGAGTATTTTCCATATTTCTCCCAAGTTGATGTCAGTTTCTATCTGAAAGTCATCTAGACCATTCCTCTGAAAGGCTCCGTCTCTTTGCAGATGCCGTGAACCACTTTTGTTTACACCATGCAGACTAATGCCTATGTGAGCAGAGGTTCCTGAAGGAGCAGAGAGAACTTTATAGCTGCTATAAAGCTGCAAGTCAGAACAGGAACTAACTTGTTTCAAGGATGTTACACAATGTTAAACACAACTATAAATGGATAAAATGTACAATGTGCCATTAGTGGTTAATACATTTTTTTTAACCAGAACATGAAGGGCGTAGTATCTCATCTGGCCTGCCATCAAAACAACCATAACGACCAAAACATCAAACAGAACTGAAATGTGACGATGTCAGAGAGAGGACCAACCTCCACGATAAACTGTTTACGACAGGAACACCAACAAAGGACTCAATTTTGTTCCCTGAGGGAAAATCGACCCAAAACATCCATCAGAACTGAATTCGCCTCATAAATGAGAGAGGAAATTTAATTCTAGTTAGAAGAAAATGTGTTAAGGTGACCTAATTACTAATTTGTTGACAAAAATTTGACAATACAATGACCAAGTGTTGTGCAGAAGGTTGAGTTCTTTCAAATAAAACAATCAGAACTGAAATCCATTAAGAACTGAGGGAGGAGACACGATTTATCTGAAAAAAAAGTTGTAAACAAATTGTTTACTACAGGAAAATCAACAAACAAATGACCAAGTTTTGTTCCCTGAGGGAAGATTGAACCAAAACATCAATCAGAACTGGAATCTATGAGAAATGAGAGAGGAGATACAATTCTAGTGAGAGGCCTGGAAAATTCACTAATTTGGCCTAATTAGTAACTTGTGAGCAAAAAAATTTGACAAAACAATGAAGTTTTGTGCATATGTCAGCCCTGTGATGAGCTGGTGACTTGTCCAGGGTGTACCCTGCCTCTCTTAGGGGTGTTTGGGGTGTTAGAGTGGGGTAGCACCTTTGCCAGTGGGGACATTTTGCACCCTTGTGGTGGTCCGCTCATCTCTAGTCCCCACCTGGCACCCTGCTCTCACATGTGGCTCCTCATAGTTGTTTGCATACAACAACAGCCACACCCCAGGCAATGGCTTCAACTGGCCGGCTGAACCATGTGAGGGTAGCTGACAGGTTTGAAACCCTTGGCAAGTTGGGGCTTGCCTACCTACGCATGTGAAGACTGGATCCGGCGGATGCTGCGGAAGAAACCCTCATGGTTCAACGGCGTGGAAGGCGGTTACAACAATGCTCTGTGGAGTGCGGAGAGCAAGTTGAGGCATGTAAGGACTTCTTGGTCATCCACTGCATCCGGCCCATCTCCAGATGTCTTGACCTAGTCTTGCTACTGGATATAGATGGTCGCGGATGAGAGAGTGAGGTCGACAGTGTGCAACTCTTCCTAACTTTAAACAAAGCCATCGTGCAAGTCACTTGTCATCCTTCATCCTTTTTTCTTTTTTTTCCCCCCCATCATCTCAAAGTCCTGCGGTGGCAGGCACGTGACAAAGTGACAGGTATGGGCATACTGACAGTTGTAGCTGCAAACCTGCACACAGGCAGCTCAGGCCATAGGGTCGATCACCACCGAAACGGAGCAGTGGCGGAGTTCAGCAGCCATCTGAGCGACTGAGCAGCCCTTTTTAGGACCACATTGCTCACCTCCCTGGCATGAGGAAGGGGCTAGAAAAGGTGCCCTAAACATTGCCTGCTCCACATCACTCTGGCCAATTTACCGTGGCTGGAGGGGCCCTCAAACTTGCGGTTGAAACTCAACATCAAAGAAAAAAAAAGTGAGGATCTCTCCTCTGATGCTTGCCACATAGAATGTTTGCACCCTTCTTGACAGGGAGGAGCTGAACAGACTCCAGAGATGCACAGCTCTCATTGCAAGTGAACTTGGTAGATACAATGTCGATGTAGCAGCCCTAAGCGAGACGAGGCTAGCAGGAGAGGGCGAACTTTGTGAACTAGGCAACAGGCTATACCTTCTTCTGGAGTGGATGTGGACCTGAAGAAAGATGTGAGGCTGGAGTTGGTTTTGCTGTGAAGTCAATGCTTGTTTGGCAAGCTGGCTGGTCCCCTGAAAGGAGTGAATGATTGCCTTATGATGATGAGACTCCCCTTTTTCAATGGGCAGAAGTTTATCACCATTGTCAGTGCCTATGACCCCATCATGACCAACCCAGATGTAGTCAAGGACAAGTTCTATGAAGACTTGAACGCCTTCATCATCACTATTCCCAGCGCTGATAAACTCATCATTATTGGTGACTTTAATGCGAGAGTTGGCAATGACAGCACTACCTGGGAAGGAGTGATCGGGCAGTATGGGATTGGTAACTGCAACAGCAACAGCCTATTATTCCTCCAGACCTGCGCTGAACATGGCCTTATGATCACTAACACTGTTTTCCGCCTTCCTACCTGCAACAGAATATCATGGATGCATCCTTGCTCTAAGCATTGGCATCTTATTGACTATGTCATCATCAGGAAGAGGGACAGGCAGGACATGCAGGTCATGAAAGCTATGTGTGGCATCAAGTGCTGGACAGACCACTGCCTCATCATCACCAAACTCAACTTCCGCATCCAGCCCAAGAGATGTCCACAAGGTATGAAAACACCCAAATGCCTGAATGTCAACAAGCTAAAGCTCAGCTGCATCAAAGAATCTCTCATCAATACCCTGGAAGAACACCTAAATGCCACCATGCTAGACAACCAGGATGTGGAATCAGCATGGGCAGCGCTTCGTGAAACAGTGTACAACACAGCTATGGAGTGTTTAGGGCCCACTACCAGACAACTTTGCAACAACTTTGGCCTCAAATCAGTACAAATAAGACTGAAGTTATGCACCAGCCAGCCCCGGGAAAGACATACACTGAACCTAACATCATAATCAACGGGCAATGACTGAACACAGTGGACAAGTTCACTTACCTTGGCAGCACACTCTAAAGAAACACCATTGATGATGAAGTGAATGCCAGACTTGCTAAAGCTAATGCTGCTTTTGGCAGACTATTCAAGAACATGTGGGACAGAAGAGGCATCACCCTAGAGACAAAGATTAAGGTTTACTGGGCTATAGTTCTCACCACCCTCCTCTATGGCTGTGAAACGTGAACGGTCTACCAACACCACACAAGGAAACTGAACTATTTCCACACCACTTGCCTTAAAAAACTCCTTGGCATCAAGTGGCAAGACAAGATTCCAGACACTGAGGTCCTCAGATGTGTTAGCCTGCCCAGCATCTATACCATCCTGATGCAGTCTCAGCTCCACTGGGCAGGGCATGTAGTTTGCATGCCAGACCATTGGCTGCCTAGGAGACTGTTTTATGGCGAACTCCAACAAGGGAAGCACTCCCGAGGAGGCCAGAAAAAGCACTACAAAGACACACTGAAAGCCTCATTGAAAGCCTTTGACATCAGCATTGCCACCTGGAAACAAACCACGCAAGACAGAGGGAAGTGGTGAACATCTGTTCACAAGGGTGCACAAATCTGCGAAGCCAACAGGACAGCAGCAGCTGAAGAGCGCAGACAGGCAAGGAAAAACAGCACAAACAGATTCCCAACAGCAGCCACCATTCCGTGTCCACACTGCCAGAAAACCTTCTGGGCACAAATTGGGCTGATCATCCATCTTCGTACCCACAGAGTCCAACCCCAACCCAAGGATGACTAGATGGTCCTCATCGTTTCTGATGGACAAACAATGAACCCCGCCTCTCGCCTATACTCAGCTGGGATAGGCTCCAGCTTGCCCGCGACCCTGCACAGGATAAGTGGTTATGGAAAATGGATGGATGGAAGTTTTGTGTGGAGTGATGAGTTCTTTCAAACAAAACAGTTGGAACGGAAATCCATGAAGACCTGATGGAGGAGATACAATTTAACCGAATTGTAGATGACGGACACCACGCCATGGCAACAGCTCATTGGCCTTATGGACAGATGAACTAATCACTTGCACTGTAATTGCTTACTGTCCCCTATACATAGTAACATTCAGTCTTCACTTACCGGCGCCTCTGTACCAGCCAGTTTTGACTAGTACCCGATAACGGTAACGTCCTGACTGGCCACACAGTGGGATACAGCTCAAGCGCTGTCTTTCGAGATGGTCTAGTTTGTGGGCGATGAGACCAACCAGCAGATGAATCAGGAGTAGAACACCACACACTATCCCCACCACCACGTTTCTGCTCGGTCCATCTGACTGAAACAGTAAGATGTATCAGTAACACCTTTTGTGAAGGCCATATCTATATTTTGGGTATGAAAGTAACAGTTTGATGACAGCACCTCTGCTTGAAATAAGATTGATCCAGGTCTATAGTTTATCATCATCATTGTCAATCATTTTTAACAACCATGGAGGCATACTATCTTCTTATTGTGGCTGTTCCCGTTAGGGGTCATTACAGCAGATAATGCCCCTTCATCTTCTCCTGTCCTCTGTATCTTCTGTAGCACTAACCATCCTCATGTCTTCCTTCACCTTCATCTTTGGTATTTCTACCTGCCAACTCCATCTCCAGTGTTCTTTTCCCAGCATACCCTGGATCTCTCCTCTGTATATATCCAAACCATCTCAATCTCACCTCTCTCATTTTATCTCCAAACTGTCCTATATGTCCTGTCCCTCTAATATTCTCATTTCTAATTCTGTCCAATTTTGTCACTCCCAGTGAAAGTCTCAGCATCTTCAGCTCTGCTCCCTCCAGTTCAGCCTCCTGACTTTTTGTCTCAAACTGTATGCCATCACTGCTCTTATTACTGTCTTGTACACTTTTCCTTTCATGCATGCTTAGTACCCTTCTGTGTCAAATCACTCCCGACCCTCTCCTCCATCCACTCCAAACTGCTTGCACTCTCTTCTTCACTTCTCTTCTGCACTCACCATTACTTTGTACAGTTGACCCCAACCATGGAGGCATATTATAGTAAAACTATATTTTCTGCAGTTTTAGCCTGTAGTTTGGGAATTGGAGACTGATATGAATAACAGTGTCATTAAGGTCCCAGTGAAGGAATTCAAATAAAAATGCCCCCCTCTCAGCTCTTGTCTGGGAGCCATGGGGCAGCCATGGCCTGAAGGTTAGAGAAGCAGCCTTGGGCCCAAAGGGTCACTGGTTTGATTCCTGGGACTGGCAGGAAAAATGTGAGGGGAGTTGAGTGGATGAATAGCACTTTACCCTCCCTCTGTATCATGACTGAATTGCCCTTTAACAACACACCTAACCCCCAACTGCTCCCTGGGTGCTGTAGCGTAGCTGCCCGCTGCCCTGGGTGTGTGTTCACTGCTTCAGATGGGTTAAATGCAGAGGGGGAATGTGGCAAATAAAGACTTCTTCATTTTCTATACACTGATCAGCCATAACATTAAAACCGCCTGCCTAAAACTGTGTGGGTCCTTTTTGTGCCACCAAAACTGTTCTGAACCATCTCGGTATTCACAAAGTCACTTTGAGAGTAAGAACTTGTTCCACACATTATAGATTGAAAGTAAATTATTAATATAAAATAAATCACAGGCATTTAGCAGATGCTCTTATCCATAGTGAAATACAACATACCCAGAGCAGCCTGGGGAGCAGTTGGGGGGTTCGGTTCCTTGCTCAAGGGCACTTCAGCCATTCCTGCTGGTCCAGGGAATCAAACCAGTGACCTTTTGGTCCCAAATCAGAAACTGTTCTTCCTGTTAATGGATGCCACCCCACCCCCTTCACACCCACTGGTCTGGTTCTGGTCTTGACTCGGTCTCACACTACCTTGGTCTTGATGCTCTCTGGTCTCGGTCATGACTTGGTCTTGGTTTAGGTGGTCTTGACTACAACACTAAAAACTCGTATCTAATTAAGAGTTACAAGGGTTAAATGGCAACTCAATCCTGAAAATCACCCTTTAAGTCTTAACTTTATACATATATTTTATATTCATTCTAAAAGAGATGATATTTAAGATATTGACGCACTGGTGCGAGAAGTATGATGGCATCTGGGTGAATGAACAGACTGGCTCCAAAGAGTGTGAGGTGCTCAGTGAGGCAGTGAGCAGCATCAGGGCTGCTAGTACCGAGCACGCTCACACCAGCTGTGCTCCAACGTCTCTGTTCCATGTTGAAGAACTGGCAGAGCGAGCTGAACACACACACCAAGACACACAACTCCACGCCTGCGCCGTTCCTTAAGGATACGTACAGGTCCTTAGCGGAGCCGTTCAAGCTGGATATCGAAACGGTTTGACATTAGATAAGGCATTAATGAAAAACCAACAATGTTTACCGACTGCATGGAAAGAACTTACACTGGTGTGAGGAAGACTGTTTCCTCCACTGAAGGACTCGCACTTGATAAGGCGAGGGTGAGCTCTTTAACATGAGTGTGTTGGGACGGTTGAAAGGTTTGTTCATCAGTTATGACAATCCTGACTTTTCCAGAGCTCAATTTACCACTTCCTGCAAATATACATAGTAAAAATGGACAATAATCAAATCTACCATGCGCTGAGAGAGTGCGGAATAAAACACTCGGGGTGTGCAGTTATTGTAAAATTATCACTGACGGAGTGGTGTGATGAAGCAGAGTTACTGATACTACCTTGAAATGACTGATTAATTTTCTCTCACAGCATGCCGACCTAAATTATTTTATTCTTACTCTGAGAGCAATTCACTCATGATTTAAATTTTTAATTTTGTAAAAAGAACAATGCTACCTTGAATCAAGCTGAAGTTAAAGGCAATAAAGAGCCCAGCATTTGGCTCCGTCTCGACAGCTCTGACTGTGAAGTTCACACTTCCTTCCGATGGCAGAATGACATTAACCCTTTCAGAGACCTCCATCTTCTTGTTTTGTAGTGTCACACGTATGGCACTTTCTGCTGTCAGGTTTGCAACGGGGATCGGCAGACCCTGGGGTGTGGTGAACTCCATCGCAGCTAGTGTAGTAGAAATTGGTGGATTTGCAGCAGAGATTAATGAGATGTCTTCACTCTCTATGACCAGGAGAATCTGAATAACTTCCTGTCTTTCGGTCCTCAGTCGTGAGCTCAGATTCGGAGGGATGTGAAACTGGCAGGGTCCGGACGGGTCAGTACACAGGAGGTCTGATGTCAGGTCACCACGTTTGCCCATTGCGTTGATTTGTGGAGTTTTGAGAGACAGGGCTTCCTCACCAGGCATCCGTGACCACATTAAACTACACATTAGCTGTCCGATCTGGTAAAACGCTGATATAGCAGTGTCTTGATGTTGAGTGTGGCCGGACAGTAAACCTGAAGTGTTTACTGGATTCTGAACAGACATTGAGCTCCCTAAAGAAAACCGAGAGCAGATTAAAGTAATGATGTTTTTGATCATGATGTTCATGGATAAGCTTCATGCTTTGCTTTTCATACTTAAAACATTCAGAATATTCCTTCCAGTGTCTACAGGCGTGTCATCTCCTTGTCTTGTTTGCTCTTTGATCACGTTGATCATCTTCCCCATGACCTTCACGACTTGAGAGTTACATTCTCCGCACTGAATCTCAGATGTAACAGCCTATAATGGAGTGAAAATTCTTTGAATGCTCATGAACTACTGATAATGTCTATATTAATTCTTTTTGTCCATCGATTCTTACTTCTTCACATTTTATGAAGGCCTCATAGCTGCTTTATTCTTCTGCCATACAGAATGACTGTTACTGTAAGTAAATTATTGAGCCCTTGGTGATCATAGGCTTTGCCAGAGTAGCCATTATTTTCTGATGCCTGCCTTTTAAGTTATCATGAATAAAACATAAGACGTACCGTGGAATGAGCCAAAGCTGAGCTGATCTGTGCTGCATCCTGGAGCGAGGACACTGAGAGAGAGGCCAAGGCCTGGGTCACACTGCCTCGCATCTGGACTTTGTCCTTAAACCCCTGCATGCTAGTGGCCTTTAACTGTGAAAAAGCAGACAGATAATATAGTTAATGACATAAAAATTATGAGGACATTGGTTATGGTGTACTGTTTTGCTCAACTGCTGAGCAAACTGCCCTAGAAATGGCTTATCCATTCACTCACACATTTATACACGAGGAAGCGATGGACACTTAAAGCGTGGTTCAACAATGCAATATAATGCACAATAAAACAAGCTTTGGTATATTATCTGTACACTCCCAGAAAAAAGGGCACTAAGCTGTACTATTAGGGCACATGATGTGGAAAAATGCAGTTACTGTTATTTCATGTTGACTCTACCTTGGAGGAACTTTGACTGGTGAATTTGTACACATTATTTTATCAACCAGTAGAAAACAAGGGTGGTCAGTAAAAATGAGGGATGAATGTGGTGTTTATTATAAATAAAAATATGCATTCTTTATTCGCTCTGCTAAGGAGGTTATATATTTTTGGTGTGGTTTGTTTCCTTTTCATTTTTGATTGTACTTTCACTTTCCTTTTTCCACATTTTAAATTTTTTCCGAAGAACACCAAGACTGGAAGCTTTCTTTTTTTCTCCTCCTGCGTAAAGACCACAAGCGGAGGCCATTCACATCGGATCTGCTTTAATATCAACGGATCCTTGATTAAGGTACGTGAATCCTTTCATCATGGCACACCTTCATCTTGTTCAGTGTGCTGACTGCAGGATGTTTAGTCATTCTTCCTCCATCACTAGTGATAGCTTTATTTGTGATAAGTGCAGATTAGTTAACTCTCTAGTGGAGAAGATTGCAGTTTTGGAGGTGCATATCCAGACTTTAGAGAGGGCTAGTGAGAATGAGAACAGTGTAGTTTCTGCAGGGGAAAGTCTCGATGCCCTAGGTGGAGTTAGTAATCCCCCAACTCTGACTCCAAGTCCGATGCTGTAGTATGCTCTGACCCCATCCCAATGTGGCATGGTGATATAACTTACAGCAGGTTATGGTCACTGAACTGCTGGCTGTCCAGGTGGTGCTCTGAAAACAGTGTGGGCTTTATAGATAAT
>JAPEIY010000006.1:53554298-53570788 GCA_026122135.1 Cathorops aguadulce | reverse complement strand
ACCCCGCCTTTCGCCCGTAGTCAGCTGGGATAGGCTCCAGCTCACCTGCGACCCTGTAGAACAGGATAAAGCGGCTAGAGATGATGAGATGAGATGATTGATTATTTCAAAAGGTAATGATAGAAACTGACGCATTCAGAGGAGTGGTGAGGATATTTCTACATCACTATTCAAGTGCTGCTGGAAGGGGCTGAGCTTTCAGGCATTTCTTTAAAGACTGGGGAAATGTGATGCTTGAACGGAGCACTGCAGCACTCTCTAACCTGCAGCTTGATGTCTTCCTTTAAACATTCAGCAGATTAAGAGAGAATCCTTTGAGGATTCCTGAGGCAGTGCTGCTGGCGTGCTGCTCTGCTGTCCGGCCTATCTTTTTCTCATTAAACATAAAATCACTGTAGCTTCACCACAGTTCTGCTTTCTTCCATTTAAACACCTTCTAGCTTCCTCTCGAGTTTCCTCTCTCAACAACACGTGCGGGGAATTGATGCATGGCCCCTTTCAGTGATCTAAGAGCTCAGCATCTGCTGAATGTAAAGCTTTAGTCTCTCCCCAACACATGGATCTATCTTCATTACGGAGGATGATGCCAATCTGTGGCCTTGTGTGTGTGTGGGGGGGCATTTACTTCTCATCTTGAGGTCATTCTCATCACGTCAATTAGACCCAATGGATGTGATGCCCATGCTGAGATACTGATAGAATGCCTGATCTACTGAGGACTCATGGTTTATATAGTGCCTCATGTCAGATAGCATGATTATAAAGTGTAGAATTTTTTACAACCTGGAAGAGGAAGAAGAAGAAACAACTTTTATTTGTCACATGCACACTCAAGCACAGTGAGATTCATCCTCTGCATTTAACACATCTGAGGCAGTGAGCACATGTACCCAGAGCCATGCTACAGCACCCGGGAAGCAGTTAGGGGTTAGGTACCTTGCTCAAGGGCACTTCAGCCCAAGGCCACCTCATGTTAACCTAATTGAATGTGGGGGAAACTGGAGCACCTGAAGGAAACCCATGCAGACAGGGGGAGAACATGCAAACTCCACACAGAAAGGCCCCTCATCAGCCACTGGGCTCAAACCCAGAACCTTCTTGCTGTGAGGCAACAGTGCTAACCACTACACCACCATGCTGCCCCATGGCAAAGAAGCCATGGTACAGAAAGAAGTCACTATCATCATCATCATCATCATCATCATCATCATCATCATCATCATCATCATCTTTTTCCCCTTCCACTGCATCAGCAGGTTGGGTGCCCAGCTCCAACATGCTCCAACAAAGGCAGGAAACTTGACTTGCACTGCTTTTCTCTTTGTAGTTGCATTGCTGCAAGGCCAGTGAGTTTTTCAAAGCTTTTCCAGATATTACGAGTATATGGCTTATTGTTAGATCGGAACAGAATTTGTTTCTGGAAGGCAGAATTAGGAAGTCTAGTTATATGGGCAATATACTTCAGGTGTTGAGACAGACAGAAGTTAAGGATTGGTGAGGAGCGGGTGAAAGAGAGTATGTCATTGTTGGTGTATTTGTAGCACCAGTCCACATCATCTTCTTCAATAAATGAGGGTTTTATAGCTGCCTCTTCGTCTTGATGGTGGGGCATTGACACACTTGAAACCATTGTGGACAATTTTTCTAAGAAAATTCATCCACATGGATTCCAATTTTGCCAGCTGTGAGGCGTTAAGATTACAGGCTTGGGTACTATCGGTGAGACAACTGTGTACACAAGCAGTTAGAAACTTTGTGTGTGGACAGCTTTATCTGACAGTCCGTGAGTGCAGTTTTAAACTCATTCCACTTTTTATGACCTGAAGTGATACGCTGGATTGTAAATGCTGGATGGCCTTCCTCATTGGTATAGTTTGACTAAGATAAGTGAAGCTAGTAACATTCTCAATAGAAGCATCTTTCATTTTAATATGAGAGATCATTGTTTTGTTTTTAGATGCGTCCCAGCATCTCTATAAGAGGGTATGTCCGTCCGTCCGTAGGTCCGTCCGTCCGTCCGTCGGTCTGTCCGTCTGAAACGCATTCTTCTGAATTGTCATTCCGTCTTGTGTCCACAAGGTGGCACTGTTGCATAGACGGACGCATCTGTTGTCCCGCTTGACGGGCTTGTTTTTCTGAGGGAGCATTAAAGCACGTTGTTTTCATTGTGGCTGCCGAGATTGCTAGCGCAAACCAAGTGAACTCCTCGTCAAATATCTTCAGCATGTTTTCCAGTTCCAAAATACTTTTACAGAAGATGGCAATGTCATCTGCATAGCTGATTTGGATGAGACGGGTCTCTCTACTGCAAGAGTGTTCCTTTTGTTGACTTCTATTGACACAAGGAATGGAATGGAGACCAGGGTCAGGGAGTTCTCAATTGATCTGGTCAAGGGTACACCTCAGAACAAAGTCAAGGAAGATGTTGAAAATAGATGGGGATTCAAGGCCTCCCTGTCTGCAGCCAGAAATTGTTTCAATGGCTGATGTTGAGTGCTTGATTACTGCAGTCATCCTGCCGTAAATACATTTCATCAACTTAACAAATGTTTTCGCTCCAGTATGTATCTCTAAGATCTTGAAAAGAGTATCTCAGTCAATCCAGTCATAAGCTGCTTTTAAATCGATAAAACAGCAGAAAAGTTCACCCTTGTGATTGTCGATGACATTCTTCACAACAAAAATTGCATAATTGGTGGAGCTGTTTGCTCTAAAGCCAAACTGAGTTGCCAGAAGAAGTATTTCATTGATTTGTCTCAACTGTTCAACTATTATCGCAACAAAGATTTGGAGCACATGGCAGTGATAGAGAGTTCATGATAGTTGCTTGGGTCCATCTTATCTCCTGGACTTGGGTCCATCTTATCTCCTTTACTCTTGTACAGGCATGTGATTAAAGAGTTTGTTTGTTTATTATTTGCTTATTTATTCACACAAAAAACATAAACAGGGAAGTAATGAAATTATTATTTTTTTAAGTTTAGGAGGAGAGAAGAAGCTTAACAAGGCTTATGCTAAGCCCTCCTCCTTTAAACTAAACAAATACTATCACAATACTAATGAGATAATTCTCCGATGAATTGGTAGAACATAGATATAACAAAAATCTAATACAGTTCAATGGATTGTAAAATAAGCATATATAATTAAATCAATAACAATGACAAAAAAATAATACAAGACTGTAGAATCAGAGCAGGTGGGTGGAGCACAGAAGCACAGCAGGAAAGAAGTGAGTTCTCATAAACTTTTTATTTTGTATGTACATATAACTTTTCAGTTTACTCTCTCATACACACATGCATTCAGGTCGGGAGAGAGCTCCCTTTCTCTGCTCTTTCTCCTTATATAGGGTGCGGTCACTGGAGGTGACACACAAACACAGGTTAATTCATATCAGGTGCAGTGATACTACCATTTACCTTCCCTGACTCCACCCTCCATTCACAGACCGATGCTTGACCATGCTCCCACTGCCATATACCCTCACCACCCGACTCAGGCCGGGGAGCCGTCCGGCCTGCAGCCAACTCCCGCTCCCTCCCTTTGGCAGGAGAGGAAATCCGCCATGACCATCTGTGCCCCTGGCCTGTGGACCACCTCAAATTTAAATGATTGGAGTGCCAGATACCAAATGGTGATCTATGCGTTGGCATCCTTCATGCAGTGGAGCCACTGCAGGGGTGCGTGGTCTGAACACAGGGTGAAAGGGCGCCCCAGCAGGTAGTAGCGGAGGGTGAGGACTGCCCACTTGATGGCAAGGCATTCCTTCTCTATCATGCTGTACCTGCCCTTACACACAGCTTCCGGCTGATGTACAGCACTGGACAGTCCTCCCCCTCCACCTCCTGGGACAGAACAGCCCCCAGCCCTCTGTCCGATGCATCCGTCTGCAAAACAAAGGGGAGATAAAAGTCAGGGGAGTGTAACAGTGGCCCCCCACACAGTGCAGCCTTCACCTTAGAGAAAGCCCACTGGCATTGCTCCGTCCACTGGACTGGATCTGGTGCCCCCTTTTTAGTGAGACAGTCAGCGGGCTGGTGATGTCCGAATAATTAGGTATAAACCTGCGATAGTAGCCAGCCAGCCCCAGGAACTGTCTCACCCCCTTTTTGGTCTTGGGCCTCGGGCAGGCCGCAATCGCTGCCGTCTTATTAATTTGGGGACGCACCTGCCCATTGCCCAAGTGGAAGCCCAGATACCATACTTCCACCCATCTTTGGGTTGGCCGTGATCCCCGCTTGCCTCAGCAATCCAAGGACGGCCCTCAGGTGTTGCACATGCCACGGCCAGTTGTTAGTGTAGATAATTATGTCATCTAAGTAAGCGGCCGCATAGGTGGTGTGGGGGCGGAGGACCCTGTCCATAAGCCACTGGAATGTAGTGGGTGTCCCAAACAACCCAAAAGGAAGCGTGACAAATTGGTGTAAGCCAAATGGTGTGGAAAAGGCCGTTTTTTTCTCGGGATAATGGAGCCAAGGGGATCTGCCAATATCCCTTTGTCAAATCCAGTGTCAAATAAAAGCGAGCCGTGCCTAGTTGATCGAGCAACTCATCAATACGAGGCATTGGGTACGCATCAAATTTAGACACCACATTGACTTTTCTATAGTACACACAGAACCAGACCGACCCGTTGGTCTTGGGGACCAAAACCACCAGGCTGCTCCAGTCACTGTGGGACTCCTTGACGATGCCCATGTTGAGCATGACCTCGAGTTCTTCCCAAACCACCTTTTTTTTGTGTTCAGGCAACCTATACTGGTGGATACGCACTACCACCCCTGGGGGCATCTCAATGTGGTGTTCTATGAGGTTGGTGCAGCCAGGCAGGGGCGAGAACATGTCAGAAAATTCAGTCTGCAACTGGGCAATCTCCGCGTGTTGGGTCAGGGAAAGGTGGTCTCCACAGGGGTTCGGAGAGGTACATGATGCCAATCTTCCCTTTTGAACCTCCGGCCCCAGCTCTGCCTTCTCCGGAACCACCGACACCAACGCCATGGGGACCCCCTCATTCCAGAGTTTGAGAAGATTGAGGTGGTATATCTGTAATGCCCCGCCCCGTCCGTTCACCTCACCTCATAGTCAACGTCCCCGACTCGCCGTGTGACCTCAAAGGGTCCTTGCCACTTGGTGACCAATTTCGAGCTCGACGTGGGTAACAGTACAAGAACTTTATCTTCTGGTGCGAACTCCCTAAGGCTCGTGTCCCTATCATACAGGTGGGTTTGTCATTCTTGGGCCTGCCACAAATTCTCCTGGGTTAGACGTGAGAGTGTGTGGAGTTTTGCGCACAGGTCAAGAACATATTGAATTTTGTTTTTGCTCTGTGAAAGTCCCTCCTCCCAATTTTCTCGTAGCATGTCTAGAATGCCACGTGGTTTACACCCATATAACAATTCAAACGGGGAAAAACCCGTGGAGGCTTGTGGGACTTCTCGCACTGAAAAGAGCAAGGGCTCGAGCCATTTATCCCAGTTGCGTGCGTCTTCGCTCACAAATTTTTTAATGATATTTTTAAGAGTGCGGTTAAACCGTTCTACGAAGCTGTCCATTTGTGGGTGATAAACACTGGTGCAGATCGGCTTAATCCACAATAACCCATACAATTCATGCAGCGTGCGTGACATGAACGTAGTTCCTTGATCAGTCAGAATCTCATTGGGGATTCCAACTCAGGAGATGACATGGAAGAGCGCTTCTGCAACACTACATGCTGAGATATTGCTGAGAGGCACTGCTTCCAGGTATCGGAAGCACCACCAGGTCCACCAGGACTAAAATAAAGCAGTACCCTCGTTTTGACTGATCTAATGGCCTGACGAGATCCATCCCAATTCTTTGAACGGTGTCTCAATTAATGTAAGAGGGCGCAAAGGCACTTTTGGAATGACTGCTGGATTTACTAACTGGCATTCGTGGCATGCCGTACACCACCTACAAACATCGCCGTGAATCCCCGTCCAATAGAATCGGGCCATTATTCGGGCTAGTGTCTTATCCTGCCCCAAGTGTCCAGCCATGGGATTGAAGTGAGCCACCTGGAATACCAATTCCCGGTGGCATTTTGGAATCAACAACTGTGTGATTTGTTCTTTCATTTGAGTGTCCTGTGTCACTCAGTATAATCTATCCTTCATAATCGAGTAGTAGGGGAAGGACAGGGTGGCGTTTGGCTGGAGCGTTTGACCATCGATTACTCTCACTTGGTTAAACACGTGCTGCAGAGTCATGTCTCGTGACTGTTCCAATGGGAAATCCTTGAGGGATTCCCCGAGAGAGGGAGGAGGAGCCGGTGGCTCCTTGCTCTGTCGCGGCGATGACATAGACGGCTCTGCGACAGCTGCTTCTGCCAATGCCACCGCGGAACCTTCTCCTGTTAAACTATGGCAGGACCCACTCTTCACTAAATGACTGATTAATTCCCCAAATCCTGGCCAATCGGTCCCCAAAGTTATCAAGTGGGTAAGACGTGGATTGACCGCTGCCTTTACTCTAAATTTTTCCCCTCAAAAAACAATGTGGACTGACACCAAAGGGTACTTGTGAATATCCCCATGCACACACAAAACCTTCACCAATTGTGCTCCCCCCAATGCCTTGTTTTGCACCAGGCTTTGGTGGATTGAGGTCTGATCACAGTCCAAGTCCACCAACGCCTGATATGTATCCCCTTGGATACTCACTGGTATGTGATTTGCTCTGGCTCGATCGAGGGTGGCCCCTGGTATGTCGGGGATCTGGATTACCGTGCCCACTTCCATTACTGTGCACTGATGCCGAAGGTGCCCCGGTTCCCCTCAGCGCCAGCAAACCGGCCCGGGCTCTCTCCCTACACCAGCGTTCTGGGGCTCACTCACCTGAGGAGGGGGAGAGACAGACATGGAAGTGGGAGATGGGAGGGCACCGCGGGTGCGAGGAGCCGGCTGGGTTGGAGCCAGCCACCACCTCTGCGGTGGGGGAATGGGGCGAGGAGGAGACATGGAAGGGGAGGGGGAGAGAGAGAGAGGAGAAGAAGAAACATGCTGTCCTGCTGTCGGAACCGCCGCCAAATGATCCTCCGCCAGCTTGATAGCCTGATCCAGTGACGTCCGGCGGTGGGACTGGACTCACTCTGCTGTCGCCTCTGGAAGCCAGGCAATGAACTGCTCCAGAACCACCAGGTTGATTATTTCCTCAGCGTTGCCATCATCGGCCCTCAGCCACTGCCTGCAGGAGTCCCGGAGCTGCTGGCCAAACACAAATGGCCGGCCGACCTCCTCTAGGCGCAGAGCGCGGAAGCGCCGTCGGTGTTGCTCTGGTGTGCGCACCACACACTGGAGGACAGCCCGGCGGAGGTTCATGTAGTTCAGATGGCTGTTGGCGGGGAGCTGCAGTGCAGCCAGCTGCGCCTTGCCCGTTGGCAGGGGGAGGAGGTGCACCGCGCGCTGTACCACTGGCCAGTCTGAGGTCTCCGCTGCCTGCTTGAAGAGCATGAGGAAGGTCTCGGGGTAGTCGTACGGGCCTATCTTCATGAGGGTGAAGTGGGGAGGGCCTGTGGAGGTGGTGGACCCCTCCGACGCGAGGAGATGCCAAAATGCCTGTCTGTCCTCCTGCTGTGCCAGCACCAGGGCCTCGAACTGGGCCTCCTGCTCCTTCTGGAGGGCGACTAGTGCCTGGTCCTGGCTCTGCTGAGCCATGGTGAAGGCGTGGGTTAGTTCCGCAAATGGGGAGGATTCCATGGGCTGCTCTTCTGCGCTCCAATTCCCAGGTTTCAGCACCACTGTAGCAAGTAGGGAGTCGGTGGAGCACAGATAGACAGCAGGACAGAATGGAGTTTCAGAAAACTCCTTATTGAGGACGCTTTTCAGATGTCTAATCAATAATTTTTAGTCTTGGGCCTCAGGCAGGCCACAATCACTGCAGTCTTGTCAATTTAGGGATGCACATGCCCATCACCCAAACTGAAGCTCAGATACTATATTTCCACCTGCCCAATAGAATAGAATAGAATAGAATAGAATGCATTCATTGTCACTTTACTCATGTACAATGAGATTAAAAGCAACTCCAATCACAGTACAAACAGCATAAAATATAAAATATGCAATAAAAAAGAGAAGGAAGGGGAAGGGGAAAAAGGGTGCTATGTACAGTGTTGTGTTCCACATTATGGAGTGGGGTATTGCATATTATAAGTATTGCACAGACAGAATCCGGGTATTGCACATTATAAGTATTTCACATTATAGTATTGCACAGAGACAGTCCAAGTATTTCACATTATAAAGTATTGCACATTATAGTATTGCACATGGAGAGTCCAGGTATTGCACATTATAAGTATTGCACAGTGAGAGTTAGACTATAAAGTCAGTGCATGTTCAAGTTCAGGATGGTTATAGCTTTTGGAAAGAAGCTGTTTTTGAATCTGTTTTTGTCTTGATGCACCTGTAGTGCCTCCCTGAGGGCAACAGGTCAAACAGATCAAAGCCAGGGTGGAAGTTGTCCTTGATAATGTTCCTAGCTCTGCTGAGGCAGCGTGAGGTGTAAATGTCCATCAGGGAGGGGAGAGGGCAGCCTATGATCTTCTGTACTGCCTTTACTACTCTATGGACCCTCTCCCTGTCTACAACAATGCAGTTGCCATACCATACTGTGATACAGTACATCAGCAGGCTCTCAATGCATGAGTGGTAGAAGGTCAGCAGCAGGTTGGAGACTAGGTTGTACTTCCTGAGGACTCTCAGGAAGTGTAACCACTGCTGAGCCTTCTTGATGACTGCCGTGGTGTTCTCTGTCCAGGAGATGTCGGCAGAGATGAGAACGCTGAGAAACCGGAAGGCGTGGACCCTCTCCACACACTCACCATTGATATAAAGGGGGACTAGGTCAGTGCTGTGCTTCCTGAAGTCAACGATTATCTCTTTGGTTTTCTTGGTGTTCAGAGCAAGGTTATTCTCTGAGCACCAGGCTGCCAACTTCAGGACCTCCTGTAGGCTGCCTTGTTTCCCTTCGAGATGAGTCCGACCACAGTGGTGTCGTCAGCAAACTTGACGATGAGGTTGTTGTTGTGGGTTGAACTGCAGTTGTGGGTGTAGAGGCAGTACAGGAGGGGCCTCAGCACACAGCCCTGTGGAGAGCTGGTGTTCAACATGTGGGTGGAGGAGAAGTGGGGGCCAAGTCTCACAGTCTGGGGCCGGTTGGTAAGAAAGTCCTTTATCCAGGGACATGTGAGATGGGGGAGGCTGAAAGTGTCCAGTTTTCTGATGAGAATGTCCATGTTTATTGTGTTAAAGGCTGAACTATAATCCACAAACAGCATCCGGACATAGCTCTGGCGCTACTCCAGGTGGTACAGCGCAGAGTGGAGAGCTACGGCAATAGTGTCCTGTGTGGATCTGTTTGCAAGATATGTAAACTGGTGGGGGTCAAAGTCTGGAGGGAGGTAGTCCTTGATGTGCTGAAGAACTAGTCTCTCGAAGCACTTCATGATAACTGGGGTGAGGGCCACAGGACGGTAATCATTTAGGCTGGTGATGGGAGACTTCTTCGGCACTGGGATTATTGTTGCTGATTTTAAGGAGGGCAGGATGACTGCCTGAGCCAGGGAGAGGTGGAAGATCCTGATGAAGGTGAGGGCAAGCTGATGGGCGCATGCTCTGAGCACCTTGCCAGGTACTCCGTCTGGGCCGGTAGCTTTCTTGGGGTTCACTGCTAGGAGTATCCGTCTGACATAATGCTCCTGTACAGTGAATGGAGTGGTGCAGGAACCAGGTGGGGGCAGGGCTGGAGCAGATGAGTGCTGCTGGGATGTTTCAAAGTGAGCAAAGAAGCAATTTAGCTCCTCTGCCAGCGGCGCACTCAGGTCTCCTGTTGACGCATCACAGCCTCTAAAGTTTGTGATGTCTTGTATACCCTGCCACGCCTCCCATGTGTTGTTGCTGGACAGGTGGGACTCTATACTCATCTTATGGTCCGCCTTGGCTTTTTTAATTCCTCTTTTCAGGTCAGCTCGAGCATCTCTGAACAAAGCTCTGTCACCTGACCTGAAGGCTGCGTCGTGGACCCTGAGGAGTGAGCAGAACTGGCTGGTCATCCAGGGTTTCTGGTTTGGAAAAACCCGGACGTTTTTGTCCACTGTCACATTCCCAATGCTGAACTTGATATAGTCCAGTACAGTTCCTGTGAATATCTCCAGCTCCTGGTGTTCAAATAAGTCCCAGTCTGTCTGATTGAAGCAGTCTTGTAGTTTGGAGAGTGCATTGTCAGGCCAGGTTGTAACATTCCTAATGGTGGGCCTGGCTGTGCGTCTGAGGGGGGTGTAGGCTGGGGAGAGCAGGAGGGAAAGATGGTCTGACTGGCCGAGGTGGGAGAGGGGTATGGCTCTGTATGCATGCCTGATGTTGGAGTAAATATGATCCAGAGTGTTCTCCCCTCGAGTTGAACATTTGACATGTTGATAGAACTTCGGCAGTAGAGTCTTCAAGTTGGCCTTTTTAAAATCTCCCACAATTACGTGAACACCGTCGGGGTGGGCTCACTGCTGTTCGTTTATGGTGTTCAGCAGGAGAGAAAGCACTGTGTTTACACTGGCGTCGGGTGAAATATACACAGCCGTGACAATCACTACAGTTACCTCTCTCAGTAGAAAAAAAGGCCGGCATCTTACAGACATGTACTTGAGGTCTGGGGAATAGTGTTTGTCTATAATTGTTCCATTGTTACACCAGTTATCATGCACATGAATACAGAACCCCCCTCCTCTGCTCTTACCGGAGCCCTCAGTCCTGTCCCAGCGGAGCAGAGTGCAACCTGCTAGCCGCAAGCTAGCATTGGGAATTCCCGGGTGAAGCCAGGTTTTGGTGATAATCAAAATACAGCAGTCACGAACATAGCGATTTCCAGCGAGTTGTAATTCTAAGTCGTCCGTTTTATGTACCAGGGATCTGGCATTGGAGAGATACAGGCTTGGTAGAGGTGGCTTGTGTGGTTGTTTTCTTAGCATAATACCGGACCTGTGGCCCCGCTTCTACTTCCTCTCCCTCCTCCGTCTGCACCGCCTCCTAGACCCGATAACAATCCACGGAGAGCCCGGCGGTCTCGCTATGTCATCTGGGATGTCATGCATGTAGTGAAAATCACTCGAAACAGATATCTGGTATTGGTCACCGATGTCCAAAAGTGTCTGGTGGGTGTACTAGATGTTCGTAGAGCCGATGGTGCGCTAACAAGCAAGAAAAAATACAATAACAACAAAAAAGAGCACTGAAAAGGAGAGCCGTAAGCCGCTGCACCCATGCGCGCCGCCATCTTACATCAGCAGTTAATAAGAACAAGATCAAGCAGCAGGCATTGGGGACAGCAAAGTTACAGACTGGCAGAGGGCAAAAACGACTGTCCACTGACTGGGATGATCATCAACTCCTTCAAATGTCACTCAACAACCGTAGGATGACATCAAGTGACCTACAAAAAAAAATGGCAAATGGCAGCTGGGGTTAAGTGCACGGCAAGGACAGCTTGAAACAGGCTCCTCCAGATGGGGTTGAAGTCATGCAAAGCTGGAAAAAAGCCCTTCATCATTGAGAAGCAAAGAAAAGCCAGGCTGAGGTTTGCTAAAACCTATAAGGATTGGAAAGTAGAGGACTAGAGTAAGGTCATCTTCTCTGATGAGTCCAATTTTCAGCTTTTCCCATCAACTGGTCATCTAATGGTTAGACAGAGACCTGAAGAGGCCTACAAGCCACAGTGTCCCACACCCATTGTGAAATTTGATGGAGAATCAGTCATGATTTCACGGTGCTTCAGCAAGGCTGGAATGGGGCAGATTTTTGTTTGTGAAAGACACAAGAATCAAGCCATGCACAAGGTTATCCTGGGAGAAAACTTGCTTCCTTCTGCTCTGACAATGTTCCTCAACTCTGAAGATTGGGCTGTCCAGCAAGACAATGCTCTACGCCACACAGCCAGGTCAATCAAGATGTGGATGGAGGACCACCAGATCAAGATCCTGTCATGGTCAACCCAATCTCCAGACCTGAACCCCACTGAAAACCTCTGGAATGTGATCAGGTGGAAGATGGATGGTCACAAGCCATCAAGCAAAGCTGATTGAATTTTTGCACCAGGAGCGGCATAAAGTCACCCAAGAGCAATGTGTAAGCTTGGTGGAGAGCATGCCAAGACGCATGAAAGCTGTGACTAATGTCAGGGTTATTCCACCAAATATTGATTTCTGAATTCATCACAAGTTCAGACATTAGTATTGTGTTGTTTAAAACTTGATTTCTATGCATCATTCAAGGACTGAAAACACTTCATCTTTGTTATTTTGACCAGCTGTCATTTTCTTCAATTAAATGCTCTAAGTGACAATATTTTTTTGTGGATTTGGGCAGAAATATTGTTAGTAGTTTATGGAATAAAACAAAAATGTTCATGTTCCTCAAACACACATACCTATAAATAGTAAAACTGGAGAAACTGATAATTTTGCACTGGTCTCTTAATTTTTTCCAGAGCTGTATACATGTTTTCTCAAACTGCCACTCAAATATATTGCTAAGTAGATCTAGATGCACTGGTATACAGTAGTATAATATAATTAATATGACCCTTGTGTGGCTGCAGTTTCAGTACTACCTTTAATTATTATATTTAACAACTATAACATTACAGTACATGTTTGAAGAAACCAGCTGAAACCTGCCATCCCCAAAGAGAAATAATGGGTACTATTCAAGTCAAAACAGTAAAATAAA
Source organism: Cathorops aguadulce (assembly GCA_026122135.1). Classification (NCBI taxonomy): domain Eukaryota; kingdom Metazoa; phylum Chordata; class Actinopteri; order Siluriformes; family Ariidae; genus Cathorops; species Cathorops aguadulce. The sequence goes on along the minus strand of JAPEIY010000006.1, from coordinate 53,558,045 downwards.
CAAATAAAATTACATACTTTTCACAGTCATTTTACAAATTTACTAGAAAATGAAAGCGCATATAATTATTTAAATTGTGTTGGATCAAAACGTGTTGGATTTGACACTGTTTTTGTGTGAGATTAGGGAAGGGGTGGAGCTTCCAGCAGGTGTCACTCAATATTGGAGGGATGAAAACACCTACACAAACGTCAATCATTCCATTCAGATACTAGTTGCGGCACAGGGTGGGGGGTTATTACCACTCTTCTGGTGCATGTTTGACTTGTAGCTCGTAACCCTGTATTTCAATGTTAAATGCAGACCTTCTACTCAAAATATATGTAAAGATCTTTTTTAAAACCCAAAGATCTGTAGATGTGGGGATCCAGTCCTGCTTACTATAGAAGAGAAAACATATCATTTATTCAACATTTGAAAATCAACATGACAACTGAAAGGAGGATCACACACGCACACACACGCACACACACACGCACACACTATCGGTAATATCAAAATATATTTTTTATTTTGAACGTCTGATCCGATGACAACAAATTAATGCAATGCAAGGTGCAAGGCTGAGCGGGGAGGGTCAGCAACCAAATGAACCGTTCAGCCGGGAAAACGAAGGGTGGGTGTCGTGGGCACTGCTGATAAACATTTCTAACCCAGAAAGCTCAACCTTGGTAAGTTCTGTACACGCTCCACGTCCAAATTCAACGGTCATTTTTTTTCCTTATAGCTACAAAGAAATATGAATTACAAAAGTACTAAAAGAGTACAAAAAGTTCAGGACAAGGGGGAGTATGATGAAAACTTTGGGAGAGACAAAATGAATAGAGGTGGGTAAGATGTTGAGAGAGCAGACTGAAGCAAGTAACAGAAATGAAAGAACCTTCTGCTGCCACTGACTGCGTAATAAATAGTGTTCAGATGGTACAGTCTACTTAAAGTAGATGAGGTCATACTGCTCTGCATAAAATTAACATAAGCCTTATAAATGGAGACCTGATATCTGGGGCTGTAAAAAATGATGACCGCAGCCTCTACTACTGGACACGTAATTCTCTGGAGCCCAATGTCATCTCTGCTCTCTCAGCAGTATTGAAGATATTTTGTGACTTTTCAATGCCAAGAGAATTAAAGGGACATTTAACTTTTTTTTTTTTGCCTCAGCTGAATAAAAGGCGAGTTCAGGATTTGCAGCAGAGGCACACACTGATCATGGACAATTATGAGGATTGCAGTTTTTGCCACTATATATGCCTTGCATGTTAAATTAATTCACACCAGGAGCAATTATGCAACTGAATACGATTTTACTTGTAGGATTTCCAACCCAGTGCTCAGACTTGCCTTAAGCTTCATATTTTCCTTTGAAAGTAGACATTCATTCCACCATTATTTATGTTTCTAGCCTAGTCTAATATATGTACTGTATTTGTAAAATAATACCTCTGTGACAGATCTACAAACCTGTACCCGACTTCAGAGAGTTGTCACATTTGAGACCGGACTCCTTTCAGATGGACTTTAATAAAATTAATTATGGATGCATCACTGAGAAATGAGCCTCCAGATACGAGATATTGAACGCCCCAGACAGGAAGGTGTAATCGGTGATTAATATTGATTGCTATGCTCAATTGTTACAAATAAGAAACTGAAAAGCTGAATGAGCTGGTGAACAATTCAGTCTGTTTAAATTAGGTTGGGACTGTGTGTGAATTGAATATTATATATTATATTATATTATATTATATGCAAAGAGGAAAAAGGGAGGGTTGTTTAACAAGGGAAACTGACAGATGGACAAAGACTAACGAAGCGAAAAGCAAGTGTTGGCTAAACTTACCAACTACTTTAAGGATAAGTCATAAAACTGTATATTTTGCATGGGTTTGCAGGATTTGTCAGAACATCTATATCTGAGCACAAACCCAGTCAATTAGGTTAAATAAAAACTATTTTGATAAACCAGTGAAGAGATAATTTGTGAAACTTAAAGCAAGTCTTTTCTTTTTGTCTAGATATATTTGATAATAAACCTAGGGTTGTCCAGTGTTAGCCATTGTACTGTTTAGACCTTGTCTTTATAAGCAACACATTTGTGAACCTTATTAAAATGCCTGTTCTTAATGCAATATGGAAAAAAAATCTAATGAGTAGCTACAGCAGTTAACTCTGTCTACAGTTAACATTTTGTTGCTCCAATACTGGACAAACCAAGTATAATGCACTATGCATCTTTTTGAATGTACACCCCTATTATTTCTGTATCTATTCTCAGCAGAATTAACGTCTCCTTTGAATAAACAACCATAATTTAAAACAATGGTTTTCAGATTTGAACAGTTAAACCAATGCATGAAAACTACTGAAACGGAAGAATAAACGAAAGTTAAAATGGTTTCAAGTCCCCACACTGTTCTTTTTTTTCTGAACCATAAAATGTAAAGTACCAAAAAGACTTTAAATAACTGTACTCTGCATAAAAAAAGAGAGAAAGATGAGTCCTTATTTCATGCAGCTGTGACCTTAAAAATGCAAGTGTTGAAAAAGAGACCAAGCAAGAAAGAAAAAAAAACCCTAAACAAACCAAAAGCAAGAGAAAGCATACGGGGGGGGGGAAGAAAAAAAAAAAACAGATGTGTGCACACTGAAATGGAACTAACAACAAAGATTAAAATCTTTTCGCTTGTTTATTTTTGATGAGATTGGTTTGAAGAACAAATAGTAAAATATCTTCCAAATTTTGGTAAATATACCAGTCCTTTTTTTTTCTTCTTTCTTCTTTTGTGTTGTTTCCCCACCGATGTTACTTACAAAAGTCCCTTTCATGTCTCTGGTTGGAATCACTTCCACTCTGCTTCGTCTGCTGCGTCAGGATGCTCGTTTTTTTTTTTCCCCCGTCCTGTCTGTAGTGGCTGGCCATGGTACAATAGGGATTGTAGCAGTACATGGGGCAGGGACAGTCATTTTGGCTATGTACACATTCATAGTCGGTCCATGGCTTCCAACAAGCAGCGTTATTTCCTCAGATCTAATACACAAACCTAAACAGACAGAGCAAAAGTACACTTTATTGATGTCGCACAATTAATAGGTCTCCATTCTATGCTTGAGGAGTATAATTGTATTTTAGTGGTGTTCTGTGGGCTGATGGAGAAATAGCCGTTATCATAACAGGGGTCCATTGATTTACGGGTGAAATAAGCAAACAAGAAAAAACAAGGTCACATATCCGAGCATAAACTGGTCAATGAGACAGCAATTTTTAACAGTTCAACAGTAGGAAAATGGCAAAGCAAAAGTACAGTGTGCTTGCTACTTACTACTAATAAGCAAATCCCACACACTTCCACTGGTGAGATTCCAAAAGAGTAACTCATGGTTGCATTTAGTGCAAAAATAGTTTTTACACCAAGTGGTTAAAATAGGAACTACACCAAGTTCTGGTACTGTCCCACTGGAGCAGAAATCACACCACCCCATGCTTGCTTTATTAACTTTTTCAGTGGAGGAACAGCAGACAGGTAAGTCAAGGATGAGCTAAAGAAAATGATAAGTTAATGACAGCTTTTTTTTTTTTGAACACCAAATTGGGACTGTTAAACTCTTTGGCCACCAAGTTCTTATTTTATCACAATAAATTTCTGCAAACAAAAGCAAAGTATATGTGTACACTAGGGTGCATCAGTTGCCCTCACTTTCATAAAATCTGATGCATTTTTGTTTGGGTGTTCCTTTTCACCAATAAAG
>JAPEIY010000006.1:52557352-52575849 GCA_026122135.1 Cathorops aguadulce | reverse complement strand
CGGACGGGAAGATCGCGCGGCTTGGGAAACGGGGAAATGGGGTATAAAGACCCTATTTCTGAAAATTAACAGGATGGTGCCAGAAAAAGGACAGCATGGCGCACCACCACTGTTCCATTCTTTAGGGAGATCCCTGCATCACTGACAGGCTGGGGAGCCACCTGGGAGGGCAGGACAGTAATAGGCACATTGGAGCCACCTTGGTCTTCAGAACATGTAAATGTGCTAGAAAGCCATTCATCTTACTCTCAGGGGTTTGCTGCCATTCACACATCACAAGCATGTGCTGCTAAAAACAGAAAGCCCCTCCACAGTGTATCACAAATCACCAGTGGAACAAAATCACAACACTGTCTCCAGTTGACAAGGGGACTACTGACATGGGCATGGCCTTGACTGGCCTTTCTGAGGGCAATCTAAATCCTGGGTATAGCAACCAGAGTAGCCAATGTTCAGTCCAGGACAGGGACTCTCCTGGGAGAGTGGCGTTTACATCAGGATGTTGTAATCTAAATCTGGGCTCAGCATGGGGTAGCCTATGTCACTCATTTTGCATCCTTAGAAATGACCCAGTGCCTCGAATGACCCAGTGCCTCCATCAAGGATCAGGGGGCAATTTGGGTATAGATGTTCTCTCGCAAGAATGGCCAACAGGATAGTTAGATGCTTCCTTCCTTACCCTTTGATTCCTTTAGTCCTTGGGAGGGTCATTACATATTCTGCTGGTGTCTCCATGCTGGCTGGGAAGTCCACAGTTACCTGACCTGATCCAGTTAGATACAAAGTCACCTGTGGGAACTGCCAACCCAAGATGATCTTCTGTCTCAGGTAAACAGGGAGATCTGGCACCCAAACCCAACTGCCTTGAACTTGTGGGTCTAGCCTCTGAAAAGTCTGTCTTGCAAAGGCTAGATGAGACTGTCCACAAGACACTGAGCAATGCTAGGTTTCCATCTACTCAAGCCATTTACTCCCTAAGGTTGAGAATCTTTTCAGAATGGTGTTTGGGCATGAATGTTGACCCAGTAACCTGTTCTGTGCTGCTTGTCCTTCGCTTCCTGCAGTGTCATTGGACTAAGGCAAGGCAGCCAGCACAATGTGGGTTTATGCCTCAACCATTTCAGTATTTCATAGAGTGATCAATAGCAGGCAATTGAGTTGGTATCCTTTGGTGTGTTAATTTCTGAAGGGAGCCTGTTGCTTGTGTCTAGGCTGTTCCTTCCAGGCCCCAAGCTGGGACTTACCTCTTGGATTGGAATCCATCACTGAGGCCGCATACAAGCCTATGGCTGATGCAGACTTGAAAGCCCTGTCTCTAAAGACAGCTTTTCTTTTGGTTTTCTGCTTTGCTAAATGGGTTGGAGAGCTGTCTGTTCTCCCTGTTAGTGATCATTGTTTTAAGTGGAGTGCAGACAGCACAGAAGTGTCACTTTGACCAAACCCTGCCTTTTGCCAAAGGTGCTTAATCCCCAGTCTATAAATGAGGTACTGGAGGTGAGTCACTTTGAACCCTCTTCCTCCTCACAGGCAGAGTGTGGGAAGATGCTCACCCTGTGTCCAGTTAGGGCATGCCTATGTACCTCACACTCAGTCTCTAAGAAAGTCTCATTCTCAGCATTTTGTCTGCTATGAAAATACAAACCTAGGATTACCACTTTCTAAGCAGTGTTTGTCACATTGGTTGGTTGATGTCCTTTCCCATGCTTATGTGGAATGGGTATTTCTAGTTACTACAGGGAAACAAGATCATTTAACCAGAAGTGTAACTACTTCATGGATACTGAGCAAAGGCAGGGCTCCATCTACTCAAGCCAATTACTCACTAAAGTGGAGAATCTTTTCTACTTTTCTACTTCAAGGAATGCTTGTGCTGCAGCATCATGATCTACACCATATACATTTGCAATATTTTACAGAGTTGATCTGACCTGTTCAAAACCAGTAAGCACTGCTGCTCTGATGTCTGCTGCCAAGTGAGGTTTGGACAATTAGATTCTTTGGGTCCTCATGACCCTTTTCATATGAGTCATCCTATTTAGACCATAGTGACAGTCAGAGTGAGGTCAAAAGAGATCTTAAGTTATGAATGTAACTATGGATCTGTGAGACCAAAGGATGACATCACTATTCTTGTCACTTGGGACAGTCTGAGGTGTTCAAGGCAAGAGGATGAGCTGGAAGTTAACCCCACTTTATGGTGTGAGAAGATCCAGTGCCTGATGTCATAGGCATGACTTTGTTTATATTAGGTCTCAAGAGTAAGTGGAAGGAAGGCTATTATCCTATTTAGATCGTAGTGACAGTTATCCTTCAGTCTCACAGATCCAGAGCTACATTCATAATTTACATTGCATAGGGTGGAAACCTCATATGTCCAAAACATTACACTCCAGGAATGAATGGATTGTTGTTTATGTAGATTACTGTAATGTGGACATTTGGGTGCATCATTATTACTATTATTTTTGGGCCTATTATTAGGACTGTTGGCGACTGTCTAACATACCTTTGAGTCGCCGAGCAGCTGAATAGGGGAAACTAACATGCCCGACATGCTAGCTGTTCAAACGCCAGTCCAAGCTTCAGGTTAAGTTTGCTTTATTAATCTTCAAGTATGCAGCATTAAAACGTCAGTGAGTCAGTTCATAGACATCCATAATCCACAGAGTAAAATCCACAGGTAAACGTTCACAGCAAAACTTAAATAAACTAGGCGCAAGCGGTCAGCAAAAAGTAGGCTTCCCCCATCACCCACTCACTACTAACTCTCACCTAGCGAGTGAACAGGTGATATTACAAATCGCCACCAACACCACGTGACCAATGAGTACACATCATTACTTTGGCACACCCAAACTCAAGACCTAAACCCATCCTGTCCGCTACATTCCAGCCCCTAATTATTACATCATTACACAGTAATAATTACACATCCAACACCCATAACCCCAGGACATTCAACACATCACAACACATTACATCACAGATTCTCAATTAGACAATACAATTCCCTCAAAGGGTCCTCGAAGGCATTTCTTTTTTCTTTTCTGTTTACACATGGTCAATCAGTCATAGGCCAGAGGTTACCAGCACTTAGTGTAGATATCATGTCAGCCTATGCCGTATGTCTAGTAGTGTATGAACGTCAAGTCAAACGTAATGACGTCAAATAAGTTGGGTCAAAGATGCCGTTGTTAAGGGTCAGAAGCCTCCTGAAGAAGGCATATCTTTATGACCGGTCTGCATACAAGGTTGGTCAGGGCCTTAATCCAGACCTGACGTACAAGGCCTTTCTTATCTGGCACAGCTGCTGTGACTCGGCCAATGATCCAGGAACCGCAAGGTGCCGAGTCATCCACTATGAGGACCACGTCCCCAGGCGTGAAATTGCGTTTAATCCTTGTCCATTTCTGGCACTGTTGAAGTTGTGGCAAATATTCCTTAATCCATCTTTTCCAGAATAGATCAGATATGTATTGAACCTGTCTCCATCTCTTGCGTGCATAAAGATCACTTCTCTGGAACAGACCATGTGGTAAGCATGGATCGGACTTGAGAAGAAGAAGGAGGTGGTTTGGTGTTAAAGCTTCCAAATCATTTGGATTGGTGGATTCCTGTGTGATGGGTCTACTATTGAGAATTGATTCCACTTCACAAAGGGCAGTTTGGAGTCCTTCCTCATCCAAATGCTGTATCTGCAAGGTAGAATTGAGGACCTTTCTGATGGAACGAATCAACCGCTCCCATGCTCCACCATGGTGTGATCCAGTTGGAGGGTTGAAGATCCAGTTCACTCCCTTCAAAGTCAGCGCATCAGTGATCCTTTTCTGATTCCACTCTTCCATGGTTCGTCTCAGCTTGCGCTCTGCGCCCACGAAATTAGTACCATTGTCGGAACGCAGCTCTTGAACTTGGCCTCGTCTCGCAATGAACCAGCGCAAGGCGTTAATAAAAGAGTCAGTGTCAAGGGATGAGGTGACCTCAAGATGTACAGCTCTAATAACCAGACATGTAAATATGATTCCATATCGCTTCACAAGTCTTCTCCCACGCTTTACATTAAACGGACCAAAATAGTCCACTCCAACGAAGCTAAAGGGAGGTTTCTCAGGAGTCACCCTGTTCTCTGGCAAGTCAGCCATTTGTTGCTGGCCTACAGCTCCATGAAGCCGTCTGCAGACCACACACTTTGACATAATGTTTATCAAAGTACCAGCACCAGGAATCCAGTATTTCTGATGCAGCCTTGAGAGGATGTGGTTCCTACCACCATGACTGACCTCTTTATGGATTTGCTGTAAAATGAGATTAGAAATGTGAAGATCTTTAGCAATTATGAAAGGATGCTTAGAATCTTCGGACATAACAGCCCTGCTAAGACATCCGCCCACTCGCAGCACATCTTTCTCCAGAACAGGATTCAACTTATATGTGTGGCTACTTCATTTCACACACTCTCCCCTCTGGAGGCAGGAAATTTCTTCAGCATACACTTTCCTCTGACAGAACTTAATTATCTGCATCTCAGCATCTTTAATCTCTCCCAGTGAGAGAAAGCCATCGCAGGGCTCAACCTTGTAATGAACATCATCCCCGTGAGTTGCATCAGATACAGACCGAGAAAGGCATGCTGGTGTTTCTTTGTTCTTTCGACGACACAAAAGCAATGTCTTGAACCTCAGGATCCAACCCATCACCCTGATGCGGTGGGTCCAAGAGGAAGTACAACTAATCAAACTGGTCAAAGGGTCACCATCATGTGCTTGGAAGACATCAATAACTGCAGACACATTGACTTCCGGGTCTTTATGTGGGAGTTCCTATAAGTTCTCTAGGTTTACAGGCCATTCTTTCTTTGGCTGCATAAGAAACGCAGGACCAGATATCCATTCAGTGTTACTTAAAAACGGCTCTGCCCTCACACCTCTGGAGGCAAGGTCTGCAGGGTTGTATGTTGTATTCACATACCTTCATTGAGAGACTGTAGAAGCCTTGAGAATCTCTGACACTTGGTTCGCTACAAAAACACAGAACCTGGATGTCTCATTATTGATGTACTTCAGCACCGAGGTACTGTCTGTCCAAAACACTGAGTCTAGGAGAGATAGCCTTAGCTCCCTCCTCTACAGTCTATCCATGCGAGCCGCTACCACAGCCGCCGTCAACTCCATACGGGGAATAGTGACTGGTTTCAAAGGCGCCACCCTGAATTTCCCCATTATGAAAGAACTGTGTATCTGTGAGCAACTGTTGTGCAGCAGCAGGTAGGTAACAACACCATACCCCTTCTCACTCACATCTGCAAAATGGTGCAACTGAGCAGTGGTCGTCTCTCCAAAGTCAGGAGGTTTTAAACATCATCTCATGCTGATGTTGTCTAACAGGTGTAATTCTTCCACCCAGCCTTTCCATTCTTGAGCAACTGCTGATGGTATGGCATCGTCCCATCCTATCCCCCTCTGGCACAGGTCTTGAAGAATCCTCTTGGCTGTAAAGATGACAGGAGCAAGGAACCCCAGAGGGTCATAGAAGGAACTTACTGTGGAGAGGATCCCTCTATGGGTCAAAGGTCTGTCTGGGATGGATATGTGGAACTTAAATGTATCTGACTGCACACACCACCGCACTCCCAATGCTCGCTCAACAGGCAAGAGGTCACAGTCCAGATCTAGATCTTTAACTTCCTTAGCCCTTTCTTCCTCAGGTATCACAGCCAAAATGCTGCGGCTATTACTTTGTCAAACGGAATCCACCCTTAGCGCAGATGGCTCCAAGGTCTTTATAAAGAGAGATGGCTTCCTCTTTTGAGGCTATCGAGGCAAGGCAGTCATCCACATAAAAACTATATAGGACGGTGTCAATCACTTGCTGGCTGAAGTGTGCTTTGTTGTCTTCTGCACATTTCCTTAGAGCATAGTTAGCACAGCTTGGAGAAGATGTCACACCAAACAAATGGATGCCCATCCTGCACTCTTGCATGCTCTGACTGAAGTCGCCACCAGGCCACCAGAGAAATCTCAACAGGTCAGCATCTTCCTCTGGCACACGCAGCTGATGAAACATGGCTTCAATGTCAGACATCAACACAACAGGCTCTTTTCTGAACCTAGTCAATACATTTGTTAAATCAGGACCATTCAGGAGCTGTGCATTAAGAGAAACACCTTGAAACGATGCTGCACAGTCAAAGATGACCTGGATCTTCCCCTTAGTAGGATGGGGATATAGGTGATATATATACCAAACCTTGCCGTCGCTGCACTCCAAGTCTGTGATTGGCACTCTCTGCGCATATAAGATCTTTTATAAGAACTCTCTGGATATAAGATCCTTCATAAAAACAGTGTAGTCTTGGTGGAAGTCTTTATCTCTGATAAACTTTCTCTTCAAGCTTAAGGCATGCTGTTCTACAATCACATGGTTATGAGGCATTCTTATGTCTCAATCCTTCAAAGGTAGAGCGATGCTGTAGTGTCCATCTCTCAAAGTCATGGTCTTACTAACCAACTCCAGGAATTTGGAATCCTCCCTTGATAGCCCCAACACGTTTAGGATGCCTAAGTGTGGCTTACGCCCATATAACAATTCGAATGGGGAGAACCCCGTGGAGGCTTGAGGGACTTCTTGCACTGCAAATAACAAGGGTTCAAGCCATCTACCCCAATTACATGCGTCCTCACTTAAGAATTTTTTTTATGATATTCTTGAGGGTGCGATTGAACCGTTTGACTAGACCGTCCGTTTGTGGGTGATAAATGCTGGTGTGGATCGGTTTGATTTCCAATAGCCTATGCAGTTCTTTCAGTGTGCGTGACATAAATGAGGTGCCTTGATCAGTCAGAATCTCTTTAGGGATTCCAACTCAGGAGATGACACTGAAGAGTGCTTCTGCAATACTGCGTGCTGAGATATTGCTAAGAGGCACTGCTTCCGGGTATCGCATTGCGTAGTCCACTAGGACTAAAATAAAGCTGTACCCTCGTGTTGACCAATCTAATGGCTCTATGAGATCCATCCCAATCCTTTCGAATGGGGTCTCTATTAAATTCGATTTGGAATCACAGCTGGATTTACCAATTGACATTCGGGGCACACCATACACCACTTACGAACATTGCCGTGAATTCCTGGGCAATAGAACCGGGCCATTATTCGGGCTAGTGTTTTGTCTTGTCCTAAGTGTCCAGCCATGGGATTAAAGTGAGTCGCCTGGAATACCAGTTCCCAATGGCTCTTTGGAATCAAAAGCTGCGTGGTTTGAGTTTCCTGTGTCACTCGGTATAATCTATCTTTCATAATCGAGAAGTAGGGGAAGGACAGGGTGGTGTTTGGCTAGAGCGTTTGACCATCGATTACTCTCACTTGGTCAAACGCATGCTGCAGAGTCGCGTCTCACGACTGTTCCAACGGGAAATCCTCGAGGGATTCCCCTGGAGAGGGAGGAGGAGCCGGCGGCTCCTCGCTCTGTCGCGGTGATGTTGTAGACGGCTCTGCAACAGCTGCTCCTGCCAATGCCACCACGGAACCTTCCCCTGTTAAACTATAGCAGGACCCACTCTTCACTAAATGACTCATTAATTCCCCAAATCCTGGCCAATCGGTCCCAAAAATTATCGAGTGGGTAAGGTAAGGATTAACTGCTCCTTTTACTCTAAATTTTTCCCCTCGAAAAAGTATGTGGACTGACACTAAAGGATACTTGTGAACGTCCCCGCACACACACACAACCTTCACTAATTGTGCTCCCCCCAATGCCTCATTTTGCACCAGGCTTTGGTGGATTGAGGTCTGATTACAGCCCGAGTCCACCAACGCCTGATATGTATCCCCTTGGACACTCACCGGTATGTGATGTGCTCCGGCTCGATCGAGGGCGGCTCCTGGCACATCGGGGATCCGAATCACTGCGCCCACTTCCATCGCAGAGCATTGCTGTTGGAAATGGCCCGGCTCCCCGCAATGCCAACAAACCAGCCCGGGCTTTCCCTCTGCACCGGTGCTCCGGGGTTCACTCACCTGAGTTGGGGAAGAGGCAGAAACAGAAGGGAGAAATGGGAGGGCACCGTGGGTACGGGGAGCTGTTTGGGGTGGCACCTGCCCCTGCAGTGGGGAATAGGGTGAGACACAGGAGGAGGGGGAGAGAGAGAGAGAGAGAGAGGAAGAAGTTGTCTGATGTCCTGCTGTTGGGACAGCCGCCAAATGGTCCTCTGCCAGCTCAATGGCCTGATCCAGCGACACCGGGCGGTGGCACTGGACCCACTCTGCGGTTCCTGCTGGCAGACATGTGATGAACTGCTCCAGTACCATCTGATCGATGATCCCATCGGCATCGCGGTTGTCGGCCCTCAACCACCGCCAGCAGGCGTCCCGGAGCTGCTGGCCAAATGCGAACGGCCAGCCGACTTCCTCCAGACGCAGAGCACGGAAGCACTGTCGCTGTTGTTGTTGTTGTTGTTGTTGTTAAAATAATATTTATTTAGGAAGCTCACATCACATAATGTGGTTTTCAGTGAGGTCCTATACAAAATAACATGAATGTTCCGGGGTGCGTCCCACCCGCTGGAGGATGGCCCAGTGAAGGTCCGCATAGACCAGTCAGTGCTTGGCGGGGAGCTGTAGCGTGGCCAGCTGCGCCGCACGCTGCTCCACCGGCCATCCTGAGGCCCTGGCTGTCTGTTCGAAGAGAGTGAGGAAGGCCTCGGGGGCATCCTGTGGGCCCATCTTCGTTAGGGTGAAAGGGGATGGGCCCGCGGCAGTGGAGGTGGTGGACCCCGCCGACACAAAGAGATGCCGGAACGCCCGTCGGTCTTCTTGTGTCAACACCAGGGCCTCAAATTGTTGTTCTTGGTCCTTCTGGAGGGCGATTAGTGCCTGGTGTTGGTTCTGCTGGGCGTGGCAAGGGCGTGAACCATTTCAGCGAATGGGGAGGACTCCATGTGGCTGTTTTCTTCTGTGCTACAGATCCGGGGTTTCAGCACCACTGTGACAGTTCGTATGAGTGGGAGGAGCACAGAAGGACGGCAGGCAGAACTGAGTTGATCAAAGTATTTTATTAAAGACACTTTTCAGTAGTCTTCTTCACGCTTATACCCAAACACACACACACACACACGCATCCAGTGTCTGGTTGGTGAGAGAGCTCTCCTCTGCTCTCGCTCTCTCCTTAAAAGGGGCGTGGTCACTGGGAAGACACACAAACACATGTTAATTGACAACAGGTGACATGAAACTTCCACTTACCTTCCCTGACTCCGCCCTCCCATCACAGGCTGACGCTTGACCACGCCCCCGCTGCCACAGTCATCTATGTTCTATTCTGAATAAAATATGGAATTTTGAAACTTCCACATCATTCCATTCCATTTTTCTTTACAATTTGTACTTTGTCCCAACTTTTTTGGAATGGGGTTGTAATCAGAGTAGACCACCCTGCCTCCAGAGTTCACAGACTTTCTGTGCCATGCTCCAGTTTATTTTTTTGAGTCATTGGAAAAGGAAAAATCCCATGATGTTTTTTTTTTTTTGAGGGGGGTCATTCTGATGGCAAATGCAGCGGAGGAGGCCTTTGCTCCAGAACTCCCTCCAGTGGCAGATGTAGAGACAGCAGAGGAGACTGTTGTTCCTGAGTCCCTCCGAGAGGCTGTCTTTCCAAAGCTGATTTCTCAGCTAGAGTCAGCACCTAAATCAATGCCTGAACCAGAGTCTGCATCAGAGCCCATGCCTGAACCAGAGCCAGTGCCAGTTTCAGAGCCGGTGCCAGCTCCAGTATCAGAGTCTGAATCAGCTCCAATGCCAGCAACTGTGCTAGTGTCTGTTCCAGTGCGAGCACCCATGCCAGTGTCTGTTCCAGTGCCAGCACCTGCACTAGCATCTGTTCCAGTGACAGTGCCTGCACCAGCATCTGCTCCAGAACCAGTGCCAAAGATGGAGTTAGTGCCAGTGTCTGCTCCAGAACCAGTGCCAAAGTTGAAGTCAGAGTCAGCACCAGTGTCAGCTCCAGAACCCGTGCCAGAGCCAGCATCAGAGCCTATGCCAGTGTGTACTCCAAAACCTGTTCCAGTGCCAGTGTTGGAGTCCACTTCAGTGCTGGAGCCAGTGCCTGTGACAGCTAGAGCATCAGAGTCAATGCCGGAGTCAGTGCCTGTGCTAGCTCCAGTGCCTATACTAGATTCAAGGCCAGTACCAGAACCTGAGCCTGTTCCAGAACTTGTCAGAGGATGATGGATCGACCTCTGCCTCAGCTGACTATGAAGGTGTTGTCGTCCCGTTGCCGCCCGGCTATGAAGATGTCATCGTCGTCGTTGTCATTGTCCTGCCCCCACTTGGCTATAAAGACATTTGTGGCAGCAGGGGAGTGGCCAAGCGTCAGTCTGTGAATGGAGGGCAGAGTCAAGGAAGGTAAGTGGAGAAATCATTGCACCTGATGGGAATTAACCTGTTTTGTGTGTCTTCCCCAGTGACTGTGCCCTTTAAAAGGAGGGGAGACCAGAGAAATTTCCCCAACCAGAACATGTGTGTGTGTGTGTGTGTGTGTGTTGGGGGGGGGGGTCTGGGAATTAGAAAAAGGCTAAAAAGCTAGAAATAATTTTTTGAGAACTCAGTTCTGGCCTGCCGTGCTTCTGTGCTCCACCCACCTGGTCCGATACCACAGTGGTGCTGAAACCTTGGAAGTGCAGAAGGGAATGGCCACATGGAGTCCTTCCCCTTCAAGGACCTCGTTCATGCCCTTGCCACAGCCCAACAGAGCCAGCACCAGGTGCTGATTGCCCTCTGGAAGTAGCAAGTACAACACTTCGAAGCCCTGGTGCTGGCGCAACAGGAAGCTCATCAAGCATTCCGGCACCTGCTCACGTCAGTGGGGGCCCTGATCACCTGTGGGACCTCCTCACCTCACCTTAATGAAGATGGGTCTGCAGAACGACCCTGAAGCCTTCCTCGCTCTTTTCGAGCAGGCAGCCGAGGCATGGGGTTGGCCGGTGGAACAGCATATGGCGCGCCTCCTCCCCCTGCTAATGGGCAAGGCGCTGCTGGCCATGCTACAGCTCCCCGCTGACAGTCGGCTGGTCTATGCGGACCTCTGCAGGGCCATCCTCCAGCGCGTGGGTCGCACCCCAGAGCAGCAGCAGCAGCGCTTCTGCGCACTGTGTCTGAAGGAAGTCGGCCGGCTGTTCGCATTTGGCCAGCAACTCCTGGGACACCTGCCGGTGGTGGCTGAGGGCCGACAACTGCGACAGCGAGGAAATCATTGATCTGGTGTTGCTGGAGCAATTCATCACCTGACTTCTGGAAGGAACCATGGAGTGGGTCCAGTGCCATTGTCTGGCGTTGCTGGATCAGACCATTGAGCTGGCAGAGGACCATATAGCGGCCATTCTGACGGCAGGACAGCATGTTTCCCCTTCTCCTCTCCCCCTCCCCTTCTGTTCCTTGTCCTTGCCCCATTACCCCACAGCGGGGGCCGGCTCCACCCCAGCCGGCCTGCTGCACCAGCAGTGTCCTATAGTTTTCTACTTCCGTATCTGTGTCTTCCTCCCCTTCAGGTGAGTGATCTCTGGAACACCAGTGCAGAGAGCCTGGGCCGGTATGCTGGCACTGTGGGGAACCGGGGCACCTCCAGCTTCAGTGCTTGGTGATAGAGGTGGGTGCAGTGGTCCAGATCCCCAATGCGCTGGAGACCGCCCTTGATCGGGCCGGAGCGTATTGCATATCGGTGAGTATCCAAGGGGATATGTATCAGGCTTTGTTGGACTCCGGCTGTAATCAGACCTCAATCCACCAAAGCCTGGTGCAAGACGAGGCATTGGGAATAGCACAGTTGGTGAAGGTGTTGTGTGCGCACGGGGATGTTCATAGCTACCCTTTAGTGTCGGTCCACAATCTGTTTCGAGGGGAGAAATTTAGAGTACAGGTGGTGGTTAAACCTTACCCACTCGATAATTTTGGGGACTGATTGGCCAGGATTTTGGGAATTAATGATGCACTTAGTGAAGAGTGGGGCCTGCCATAGTTCAGCGGAGGGAGGTCCCAGAGTGGCATTGGCGGGAGCAGCTGTCACAGAGCCATCTACCTCATCACCGCATCAGAGTGAGGAGCGGCAGGCTCCTCCTCCCTCTCTCGGGGATTCCCTTGCAGATTTCCCGTTAGAGCAGTTGCGAGATGAGACTCTGCAGCATGCATTTGACCAAGTGAGAGTAATCGATAGTCAAATGCTCCAACCGAATGCCTCCCTGTTCTTCCCCTATTTTTCCATTATTAAGGATAGATTATACTGAGTGACGCAGGACACTCAAACTAAGGAACAAATAACCCAGCATTTAATCCCAAAGAGCTGCCGGGAATTTATATTCCTGGCGGCTCACTTTAATCCCATGGCTGGACAAGACACTAGCCTGAATAATGACCTGGTTCTATTGGCCAGGGAATCATGGCGATGTCCGTTGGTGGTGTACGGCATGCTGCGAATGCCATTTAGTAAATCCCGCGGCCATCCCAAAAGCGCCTTTGCACCCTCTGCCATCAATCAAGACCCCGTTCAAGAGAATTGGGATGGATCTTGTCGGGCCATTAGATTGGTCAACACAAGGATATCGCTTTATTTTAGTTCTGGAAGACTATGCGGTGCGATATCTGGAAGCAGTGCCTCTTCGCAATATTTAAGCACGTAGTATTGCTGAAGCACTCTTCCGCGTCATCTCCCGGGTCAGAATCCCCAAAGAGATTCTGACTGATCAAGGCACTATGTTTGTCACAAACACTGTGTGAACTGTATGGGTTACTGGGAATTAAGCCTATCTGCACCAACATTTATCACCCACAAATGGATGGCTTAGTCAAACGGTTTAATCACACCCTCAAAAACATAATTAGAAAATTCTTAAGCGAGGATGCATGCAACTGGGATAAATGGCTCGAGCCCCTGTTATTTGCAGTGTGAGAGGTCCCACAAGTCTCCACAGGGTTCTCCACATTCGAATTACTATACGGGCGTAAGCTGCGTAGCATTTTGGATGTGCTATGGGAAAATTGGGAGGAGGAACCTTCAACCAGTAAAAATGAAATTCAATACATTATTGATCCACGCACCAAACTCTACACACTCACGCACCTAACTCTGGAGAATTTGCGGTAGGCCCGAGAAAGTCAAGTCTGTCTGTATGACAGGGGCACGCGCCTTAGGGAATTCACACCGGGAGATAAAGTACTCGTGTTGTTGCCCACTTCAAGCTCTCAATTGATCACCAGGTGGCAAAGACCGTTTGAGGTCACACAGTGAGTCAGGGACATCAACTATGAGGTGAGGCAAATGGACAGGGGTGGGGCATTACAGATATACCACCTCAACCTACTAAAACTTTAGAACGAGGAGGTCCCCATGGTGTTGGTGTCGGTGGTTCTGGAGAAGGCAGAGTTAGGGCCAGAGGTTCACAAAGGGAAATTGACATCGCCCACTGCTCCAGTCCCCTCTGGAGACCACTTCTCCCTGACCCAGCTCACGGAGGTCACCCAGTTGCAAACAGAATTTTCTGACGTCTTCTTACTGCTGCCCAGCCACATCCACCTCATAGAACACCACATTGAGATGCCCCCGGGGGTAGTAGTGCGCAGCCACCCTTTCAGACTGCCCAAACACACACACAAAAAAGGTGATTTGGGAAAAGCTCGAGGCCATGCTTGAAATGGGCATCGTCGAAGAGTCCCACAGTGACTGGAGCAGCCCGGTGGTCATGGTTCCCAGGGCTGACTGGTTGGTGCGGTTCTGCGTGGACTATAGGAAAGTCAACATGGTGTCTAAGTTTGATGCATACTCAATGCCTCGTATTGACAAGTTGCTTGATCGGCTAGGCACGGCTCATTTTTATTCGACACTGGATTTGACAAAGGGATATTGGCAGATCCCCTTGACTCCGCTATCCTGAGAGAAAACGACCTTTTCCACACCATTTGGCTTACACCAGTTCATCACACTTCCTTTTGGGCTGTTTGGGGCACCCGCTACGTTCCAGCAGCTTATGGATAGGGTCCTGTGCCCCCACGCCACCTATGTGGCCACCTACTTGGATGATATTATTTACAGTAATGACTGGCCATGGCACTTAGAACACCTAAGGGCCGTCCTTAGGTCGCTGAGGCAAGTGGGTGTCACAGCCAACCCAAAGAAGTGTATGATTGGGTGGGTGGAAGTATGGTATCTGGGTTTAGTCAGCTACAGGCCAGATGGCTCCCCGGCCTGAGTCGGGCAGTGGGACTATGTGGCAGCGGGGGCATGGCCAAGCATTGGTCTGTGAATGGAGGGCGGAGTCAAGGAAGGCAAGTTGTGGAATCATTGCACCTGATGGGAATTAACCTGTGTTTGTGTGTCTTCCCCCATGACCGCACCCTATAAAGAGAGGGAGAGCAGAGGAAGGGAGCTCTCCCCCAACCTGAACACTTAGGTGTGTGTATTTTTTATATATGAGGGAGTATGTATAGCTGAAAATAAAAGTTTTGAAAACTCAGTTCTGGCTTGCCGTGCTTCTGTGCTCCACCCACCTCGTTAGACACAACAGTATGTTTTTCTCTTGTAAAGAATATCTAATAAAAAGTTTTGGCAGCCTTCTGGGTGTTCAGCGCGTCTTTGTTTTCAGTTTTAGTGCTTAATCTGAGCACTGGATTAACCTCGTTTTCTCTCTTTCACAGCCGACAAAGAAATGATTGTGCGCATGCGCAGCTGAAAAGATTTGTAATTGGACATTCATATTAGTTCTGATGTATAGCGTCATGTTATCTTGACAACATGCAATATTATAATATTGCACGCTCATTCTCCATTAGGGAGAGTAGTGTAATACACTGAGGGTAAGCGATATGATAATATTGCATGTCATCAATGAACCCACTAGAAGGGAACAGGACACGTTTTTATTCCATTGAAAAGTGTTCCTGTCTGTATAATACAAAACATTTCTCGAAGGTTTAAAAATATATATAAATAAGTAATAAATTATCCTACCAACAACAACATTATTAGTTTAAAATTTTTTCAGTAAAATCTGGCACAGAAATATTTCTACTTGATTTTTATGTAGAAAGCTAAATCAAGTGTGAGAACAACAAACTGTGTGGACAGGATGCATAAAAAATTTATAGCTACAGGAATTTACACATTCGCTTGCAGACAAAAACACACAAATGTACGCATGCTAACAGAGGTGTAATAATTTCTGTAGCTTGATATAAATCATGGAAAGTAGAGTGTGTTTTTAAAAATTTTTGATATCATTTCACAATCTAATAACTTTGCCAATTCTCGTTCCAAATTTTAACAGCATGTGTGGAAACCGGTCAAAATTTTATGTTTAATCATTTTTTGTTTTTATCTTTTTCAGTATAGAAATGATCTTCACTGGGAAAGAAAAGACATTTTGTGTGTTAGAGTACGCTTGAACTAAGTCGAGCAAGACGAAAATTTGTGAAATCGTTCATGGAATCCACATACCGTTGAATTTCTCATTCAAATTTTGAGGAATAAATCTTGTACTGCTCAACATTAAGCCTGTTCAGGTTCATTTGCCTAGACTATGAAGTTGTTTCTGGGATATTTACATCTCAAATAATGTCACATTTTTTGAAACACCCTGTAAATCCTGCCAGTCGGGCGTTTTATTCTACATTTTGATTAAACTGGTGATGCTGCAGAAATGGTTTCAGGTACTCCAGAATTTAGAAATCTCAAAGTAACAAGCAAGAAAGAGAAATGTTTCAAAGAAAAAAAAAATCTCACCAAACGAATGCACTTGGGGTCCATTACAATCCTCAGTCATCGTTAAATAGAAGTATTTAGTGATTTGATGGAACACGGATTTAAAAACCTCCAACTGCTCAAAAACGTTTCAGTTCGCATTACGTACTGCCATACAAGGAATTTCCACATACTCATTACGTCCATGGGAAATGTGATTATTATATAAAATCTCAGACCACGATTCTCAAATAAACATTTATACGGCGCACAACATCCATCGTGATGTATACAGTAGGGCTGCCAGCCATTAAAACACGTATTCAGTAACATTTTATAAGAAATGGATTTCTGTACATTTGGTAAATAAGGGGAAAAAATTAGACAGTTTTCAAGTATGACATTAACATCAGCTACTTTGTCAGTTTGTAATTATCTAAAAATAATAATAAGGTCTCATGATATCCACAATATTGAAAAAATTGTCTGATCTGAAGTTTAATACAGAACCATACTGCAGAAAACGTTCTTTAAATTTAGTTGAGACTCCGATGAATAATAATGAACACTTCCAGTGGGAGTTTAAGCCTTGAAAAGCTTTTGAGTAGTTTTATCCTCAGTGTTTGTGCGTCAGTGCGCGCTCTATTAATGTAAATATCTGTTCTAATCCCACATGTACATATTATACACTCCGTTTCAAAATGTACATCTCTGAGGCAATAGACGGTTTTATCTTTCAGCACTTTTTACTCCACACGAAGAGAGAATAAACCATGTCTGTGCATACAGGTGCTTCTGATCACTTCTAATGGACGTGTGTGTGTGTGACAGGCTCCGCCCACAGGAAGCAGGTGGATAGAGAGCAGGAAATGAGCCGTGGCAAGGAATAAGGACAGATAGAAGGAATGAGTGAGACAGAAGGAATGAAGTAGAAAGAAAGAGAGAGAGAAGGAATGAAGGAGAAACAAGAGTCAGACAAAGAGGGAAGAAAGAAAATTAGAAGGAGAGAAAAGAGGGGAGAAACAAAGAGAGGGGAAGGAGAGAGACAGGACAGAAGAAAGAAAGTGAGAAAGAGAAACAAGGGTCAGAAAAAGAGGGAAGGAATGAAGAAGAAAGAAAAGAGAGGGGAGAAACAAGAGTCAGACAAAGACGGAAGGAGAGAGACAGGAAAGAAGAAAGAAAGCGAGAGAAGGAGAAACAAGAGTCAGAAAGAAAGAAGGAATGAAGGAGAAAGTGAGAGAGAAGGAGAAACGAGACAGAAAGAGGGAAGGAGACAGGGAAGAAGAAAGAAAGTGAGAGAGGAGAAACAAGAGTCAGACAGAAAGAGGGAAGGAGAGAGGGAAGAAGAAAGAAAGTGAGAGAAGGAGAAACTAGAGTCAGACAGAGAGAGAAGGAATGAAGGAGAAAGAAAGCAAGAGAGAAGGAGAAAGAAATGGAGAGACAGAAGGAAGGAAAGAGTGCAAGAAGGAAGAAAGAGAGAAATAGGAGAGAGACAAAGGAAGGAGAAAAAGAAATGACAAGGCAGGTGAAAGAAAGCGAGAGAAGAAAGAAGGAATGAAAGAAAAAGAGAGCAAGACAGAAGGAAGGAGAGAGCATGCGAGAAGGAGAAATGGGAGAGAAAAAGACATGACGGAAGGAGAGAAGGAGAAGAAAAAAATGAGATATAAAGAAATATGAATAAAGAATAAGCGTGTATTCCAGGTTGCTGTCGGACTAGAGAGATTTTCTTCTCAGAATAAAACCAGTTCAGCAGCTCAGTAAGGTGATTAGTTCATGCCCAACATTAGATTGAATATTTATCCATTTATAGTCATCAGGTTAGTAAGAAATAAAAACCGTAACCATTGGCAACCTGCTGAGGGAATAAAACACTTCAGAACATGCTGTTAAACGCAGGAACTCCATCGCTGATTATTTTCTTGGAACAGCGAGACACATGAATGACAAGCTGAGCGTGACACTTTCAGTCAGAGACCGTGCGAGTGGTCCTGCAGTCCTGGTCTGTCGTTTATCAGAGCGACACACACGGGCTCTGTGTGCGACGGTACTCTTACTGTACATACTGCAGTGGACGTGAAGAAACGAGGGGAAAGGGAAAAGAGGCAGAGACAGACACGAGAGTTCAGATGGAGAACACAACACTGGCTCTTTTATTTGTCCTTGGAGCGAGTGATAAAGGTCCTGTGTTCTCTAAAAGGATTAAAGTTCCCGAGCTCTGTTTCTCGCTACAGTTTACTGGAATCCTCTTGGGGGGGGGTTTCCCCTTTTTTAATAGTGACGCTTATAAACTGATCTTAGAGCTGATGTAGTTTTAGATAATATCCAAATATACAGTCATAGCCAAAAGTGTTGGTACCCCAGAATTTTTTTTTTCCAGAAAATGAAGCACATCTCCCAGAAAATGATTGCATTTATACGTTTTGTTATATACATGTTTATTTCCTTTGTGTGCATTGGATTAAAACAAAAAGGAAAAATTGATATAATTTCATGCAAAACTCAAAAAATGGGTCGGACAAAATTGTTGGCACCCTCAACTTAAAGGAAAATTCCGTTTTTTAACACTTTTAGCCCCTTTTCTGGAGTGTCGAGGATGAAATCGAACGATTGACACCAACATTTTGATGACTGGTCCTGTCTCGGCTATTTGGCTAATTTAGAATCCCCCCGGGCGGCGCGGTGGTGTAGTGGTTAGCGCTCTTGCCTCACAGCAAGAAGGTCCTGGGTTCGATCCCCGTGACCGGCGAGGGCCTTTCTGTGTGGAGTTTGCATGTTCTCC
>JAPEIY010000006.1:52545910-52557252 GCA_026122135.1 Cathorops aguadulce | reverse complement strand
TGGCCACCTATGGTAAAATTGCCAGAACCCTCAGTTGAATTGATCATGTGGTAATCCCCATTTATGATTTTTGCCTATGTCAAGAGATGTGACTTAGGCTGATTGATTTTGCTCAAGTCAAAATACAGTGTGACTTAGGCAATTTTCACACAGCGCTTCATGATGGATGATTCAGTCAGTGAACTTTTTGCACTGATTCAGAGTTCATCCAAAAATGGTATGTATGTTTTTTTTTACACTGATAAGAAATTAAGCTCTTAATGGTAAAGTAAAGCCAATAAATATTCCACAGATAGTGTAGAATAGCAGTGTTATTATACTGTAATTGGTCTTCATCTGTGTCAGAAAAATACAGTAGCTGTCAATGCTAGCTAAAATACCATACATGAGGATGCTAAAAACAGAACCTCTTCCTGCCCTTTTAGCCAGTATGCAGAAATGTTAAGACTTGTTTTCATTTGAAGGGTTTTTGATATGGATTTTTTGTAAATAGGGACATGAAACATAGTTGTATCAATTTCAGAAGTGTATAAAGTATTAGTAGAAGTGGTTCTATAGAGTAGGCTATTGTAATTGTGTGCTTACTTCATTCATCTATTATGAATTAAAACATCAGTGTGTTACATAGTCTAAACACCCATCATAAAATACACCAAAAGTAAATTATTTATTGTCATTTTGACTGTATGGGCTGTAATAGTTAGGTATTTTCCTTTTTTTGTAGATGATGCATTTGACAACTCCAATGCTAATCTCTCTGCTGTTGAACACGATCTCAGTGTTGGAGCCGAACTGTGTGTGGCAGAGCAAAACTCTGTTCTTGATGAGTTTTTGTTAGGCTCACCCAGCACTGTCCATGCTGAAGATTCGGACAACCCAAATAACAGTGAGATGTCATCTGAAAATGAAAATGAAGGTACTGGCGGTTTGAAGAAAAGGAAAAGGCCAAATCCAGAAACATGGAAGCAGAACCAGGCAAAACAAAAACGCCTCAGAGGGATGTCATACATGGGAATAAGTGGCAAGGAAGTAAATGCAAAGGCTATGGGTCCCCCGTGTTCATCTAAGTTCTGCCAGCGAGCTTCAACTCGACAGTGCCAGACCATTACAGAGGAGCAGCGGCAATGGATTTTTAAGAAAGTATGGGCAATGAAGACCTGGCAAGAACGCAAGTTATATATCACAACTCTGGTAACAAAGGTGGCCATCAAGCAGAGGAAGGCTGTTGGGGAATCCCGCCGCAATTCCACACTGGTGTACCAACTGAAGCTTGAAGATGGCAGAAGTGCCAAAGTTTGCAAGGCACTTTTTTCCTCTACGGTTGGTCTGCCTTTCAGAACCATTTCAGAATGGATGAACAACCCCGCTGTCAACACTGATGAGGTGACTCCATCACAACCGATTAAATCTGGACCAAAAAGTGGAAAGCATGCGAAGCTTGAAACTGATGTGAAAGAGTTCCTGAAGGGCTGGTTGAAGGACCTACCTACTGTTGATTCGCACTACTGCAGAAGCTCTGACACATACAAAAATAAGAGGTTCCTTCATCCAGGAACAACCATTGCCCAACTACACCGGGAATACCAGCGGGCAGCTGCAGCTTCTGAAGTGAGGGCAGCAGGAATACAGCATTTCTCATCTGTATTCCATGAAGAGAACTACTGTTTTTATTCCGCGTAAAGATCAGTGTGATGTTTGTGTTTCATTCAAGCATGGAAATATCAGTAAGGATGATTATGATTCACATATCCTTAAGAAAGAAGAAGCTAGGCAGGAGAAATTACGTGACAAGGAGTCTGCAAATGCGGAGAAGTCTGTTTGGACAATGGACTTACAAGCTGTGTTGCTCTGTCCAAAAACCCAAGCCAGCAGCATGTACTACAAAACGAAACTCCAGGTGCATAACTTCACCCTCTTTGACTTGAGAACAAAGGAAGGCTACTGCTACATTTGGGATGAATCACAGGGTGACCTGAGCAGTGAGGTATTTGCACACCTTCAATACCACCATTTTGAGAGAGTGATCAAAGACCATCCGGGACTCAAGGAAATAGTTCTGTGGAGCGACGGTTGTGGATATCAGAACCGGAATTCATGTGTGGCAAATGCATTGTCTGAGCTGGCAAGGAAGTATCAGGTAGAAATAACACAGAAGTACCTGGTCGCAGGGCACACGCAGATGGAGTGTGACAGCATGCATAGTACAATTGAAAGAAAAATGGTTACTGATGTGTTCACCCCGAGAGATTACGTCATTATCCTTCAAACAGCTCGACTCCGACCATCACCATATCATGTCAAGGTACTCAAGCACACTGAGATTCTGAAAATGAATGGATCATACTTCACCAGCATCAGGCCAGGGAAAAAGGCTGGAGACCCAACAGTGCATCAGTTGCGGGCTCTCAAGTTCCAAAGTGATGGCAAGGTCCTTTTCAAGCTGTCCTTTGGGGAAACGTCATGGGAACAACTGCCACAGAGGGTGCAGGCTCCAAGTGACCCAATACAGTGGATCAGAATGTTTCAACAACCACTGGCAATAAAGGAGCGGAAGTTCCAGGACCTCCAGTCAATGAAGCACGTTATTCCAGAGGAGTGTCATCACTTCTATGACAGTTTACCATGGATAGGAGTGAAGAAAAAGAAGTGGAGATGACAGGAGGGTGAAGAAGAGGCGAGGAGAAGAGAGGAGAGGGGGATGAAGAGGAGAGGAGAGAGGAGAGGGGGATGAAGAGGAGAGGAGAAAAGAGGAGAGAGGAGAGGGGGATGAAGAATTGAGGAAAATGAAGAGGAAGAGAAGAGAAAATAGGAGGATGAAGGAGAGGAGAGGAGATGAAAATAGAGGCGAGGAGATGAGAGGACAGAAGAGGAGAGGGGGATGAAGAGGATAGGAGAGGAAAATGAAGAGGAGGAGAAGAGAAAAGAGGAGGATGAAGGAGAGGATAGGAGAGAAGAGAGGAGAGGAGAAAAGAGGAGGAGGAAGAAGGGGAAAATGTTCTTTGTTTCTTGACTTTGTTTCTCCAAACACCAACCCCAACTTTGACTTTGTTTCTGCAAACCAATTCCTGAGTAAAGTTTTGTTACTCGCATTTGCTGTTGTCAAGCCTCATTCATTATTCTTCTAATATGACCTTTGCTATCTTTAGATATCATTTTGGTTTTGTAATGCTTACTTTCTAGTCTTAAACATGAACACACTAAGTCAAACATCATTTAGGCCTGTAGAAAGAAAAGCGTTATTTTTGCCTATGTCATCAAAGGTGTGGTCCAAAAAATGCCCAAGTCATTTATTTAATCTTAGTCATTATATATAAAAAAAGTGGTCTTGTCAAGTCAAGTATCATCCTTTGATACATACTTATAGACTGAAATTATTATTTTATATGATAATTTAAATTTCTGGGGGAGTTTTTTGTGTTTCCTGAAAAACCTGGAAAAATGACTTAGGCGATTATTTTAAGAAGGTGACGATGTTATACTAAAACTGCGCGCGGCGAGTTGTTGTAGGGAACGCCCGGAAAACCCGGAGTGGATTTTCAGTGGTCTGTGTATTCTCTTATCGATCAAGTGGAATGGATTCTTTCACGAAGCAATAGAAACGGCGCTGGGTGAACTAATATTTTATGTTAAATGTGGGGGGTCCAAACGAAGAATTATGAAATGTGAGGGGGACACGCCCCCTTCACATTCAATGGTGGCGACACCCATGTGTGGTATAAAGGATTCTGTGCCAAAATACTATTTTGTAAGATGTTTACTTGTGTTAATTTTTTCGAACAAAAAATTTAAGAAAAAAAAACTTTTTCCTACCTACCGACTCTATTTTAAAATTTCATGTTACCTGAAACACACTGTCTTTTTTTTGGCCTGATCTTTGAGAAACTGGATTGGCAGAATGTTGCCTGTGAAGAAAAGAATGTCTTTTATTACCCTGTGCCAAGTTAATGTTTGCTTAAGTGCAATTTTTAAGAGCCATGTATTGTATTTTATTTATTGTTTTTGTTGTGAGTGGTTTTGTTTGATTGTTGTTTTATTTCTTTAGGTTATTTATTTATATTTATATATTTTTTACGTTTCACTGTTGAATTGAATAAGTTGACTTAATTAAAAAGTTTACTGTTCTTTTAAAAGGTGTATTTGCATGATCATTATTATTTTACTAGTGGCATAAAATTGTCTTGAAAAGACATCAACAAAAATGTCGTTTATCGCAATTTCTGAGACAATATATCATCCAACAAAATTTGTTATCGTGACAGGCCTAACTGTAATACCGCCTGGCTGTTCTAGTGTCCACTGCATTAGGGAAAATCTTTACACTGATGCTGAAACCTGGGACACTGGAAAAAGAGCCATTGCTACGGAGTCCTCATCATTTAGTGAGCTGATCCACACCCTCATCGCTGACCAGCAGAACCAGCACTAGGAGCAGAAGTGACACTTTTAGGTGCTGCTGCGGCCCCAACAGGACGACCACCAGGCGCGTCTGTGTCTTATTAACCCCGCAGATGCACCAGCCACGGAGCCCACAGGATTCCCACACATCACCCTCACCAAGATGGGGGCCGCACAACGATCCAGAGATGTTTCTAGATCTCTTCGAGTGGTCTGCGGAAGCATGGGGGTGGCCAGACGAGTGGCCCACTTGTTACCGCTATTGATTGGCAAAGTGCAACTTGCTGCCCAGCAACTATTCGTGGAGAACTGACTGGTGTACACTGACCTGAAGCACGTAATTCTCCAGCAAGTCGGTCACTTCCTGGAGCAGCATCGGCAACTATCCGTGGAGAACTGACTGGTGTACACTGACCTGAAGCACGTAATTCTCCAGCAAGTCGTCACTTCCTGGAGCAGCATTGGCAACATTTCCTGATGGTGGAGGAGGTTGGCCAACCTTTCATCTACGGTCAGCAGCTGCAGGATACCTGCCAGCAGTGGCTGAGAGCAGAGAACCACAATGTCAAGGAAATCATCAATGTGGTGGCGCTGGAGCAATTCATCACTCAGCTGCTGAGGGGGATGGCGGAATGGGTCCAGTGCCACTGCCCAGCATCACTGGATTGGGCCATTGAGCTGGTGGAGGATCATCTAGCAGTGGTTCCAGTGGCAGGCGGACATCCAACTTCTCTTTCTCTCTCTCTTTCTCTCTCATTCTGTGCCCCCTTCCTCTTGTTCCTCCCCTCCCTCCCGTCCCCTCCCCACACCATGGAAGTTGGGGCCAATTCCCCTGCAGCCAGCTCCCCAAGCCCATGGTTCCTCTTCCCCCTCCTCCCTGTGTGTTTCTGCGTCTTCCCCACAGGTGAGTGCTCTGTGCCCCAGCAGTGCAGAGGTGAGGCCTGGGCCGGTGTGCTGGTGCTGCAGGGAGCCGGGGCACTTCCAGGACCCGTGCCAGGTGATGGAGGTAGGGGCAGTGGTCCGGGTCCCCAATGCCCCAGAAGCCACCCTTGATCAAGCTGGAACATACCGCATACCGGTGAGTGTTCAAGAGGGTACACATCAGGCTGTGGTGGATTCGGGTTGTAATCAGACCATTCATTCATCAAAACCTGATTCAGTGTGGGGCACTGGGGAATGCATGTATGGTGAAGGTTAAGTGTGTGCACGGTTTTATTCATCAATATCTGCCAATGCCCCTCACTATTCATTTTTGGGGAGAAAAGCATACTGTAAAGGCCATGGTTAGACCAAACCTCACCCACCTGCTGATCCTGGGTACTGATTGGCTGGGGTTTAAAGTATTAATGAAACAGATAATAGTGAGTGGGTCCTGCAGTAGCACGTCATGGGGGAATCCTTTCACAAAGTTGGCTGGGGAGGTGGTCTCGGGCTCATCTGCATCAGCTCCGTGTCATGAGGAGACAGAGAGGGGGGGAGAGCCCTTCTCCCTCTCTGGGGAATCCCTTAGGGGACTTCCCATTGGGGTAGATGCATGATGAGTCTCTGAGGCACACCTTTGACCAAGTGAAAGTAATTGATGGTCAGATCCTCCAGTCTAATGTTGCACTTTCTTTACCATATTTTTCTGTTTTTAAAAATAGGCTGTATTGAGTGATGTAGGACACTCAAACCAAAGAAAAGATGACACCTTTTTGGTCCCAAAGAGCCGCAGGGAACTTTTATTGCATGCGGCTCATCATAATCCTATGTCTGTGCATTTAGGACAGGATAAAACACTGAGTCATCTCATGGCCCGGTTCTATTAGCCAGGTATTCACACTGATGTCAGCAGGTGGCGTGTGGCATGTCGCGAATGCCAGCTGGTAAATCCAGTGGCCATGCCATTGTGCCCATTGCCATTAATTGAGATCCCCTTCGAAAGAATTGCCATGGATCTCATCGGGCCATTAGCTCAATCTGCATGCGGGTATCGCTTTGCATTAGTCATTGTGGATTATGCAATGTGATACCCGGAAGCAGTGCCTCTCTGCAACATCTCAGCATACAGTGTTGCAGAGGCACTCTTCTGCATTATCTCCTGAGTTGAGATTCCAAAAGAAATCCTGACCAATCAACATTTATATCACACACACTGCACATGTTATACGAATTATTGGGGGTTAAATTGATTTGTACTCGTGTTTATCATCCACAAATGGACAAGCTGGTCAAACGATTTAGCCAAACACTTAAGAACATGATTTGTATGTTTGTTCACAGGGATGCTGAAAATTGGGACAGGTGGCTCAACCCTCTGTTTGCAGTGTGCGAGGTCCCACAAGCCTCCACCGGGTTTTCCCCGGTTTGAATTGCCCCGTGGTGTCTTAGACATCATTAAAGAAAATTGGTAGAAGGGGTCTTCTCAAAGTAAAAATGAAATTCAGTACATTCTTGACCTGAGAGCAAAACTCCATGCACTGAGTCGCATAACCCAGAAGAATTTGCTACAGGCCCAAGAACATCAAGCCTGCCTGTACAACAGAGGCACATGGCTAAGGGAATTTGCACCAGTGTGAGTATGCAGGCACTTACAGATGTACATGCAGCAGAAGACAGCTTTAGAAACCAAGCCAAAATGAGAGACAGGAATCGTAGTCAAAGAACAAGCTAGGGTCAGGCAATCAGTGAACAGAGTAATGTGGGCAAAACAGAAATCTAGGGAACAAGAAAACACTAACAAAGGTCAAAGAGGTAGAAAGGCAGTCAGAGAATAACAAGGCAACAGAGGCACACGGAAAGCCAGAATGATAGTTCGCAATGTGTGCTTGTATGACTGGGGTTTAAATACTGAGACAGGTGATGGAGAAATGAATGTCAGCTGAGAGTCAGAACGCGGGAGATAGAGGGCGCTGTGTGTGCTGGGAGTTGTAGTCCGAGCTGTCCATGTTTGTAGTCTGTTCATCTCCAGTGGGTTTACTGACAACCAGGAGATAAAGTCCTCATTTTACTGCCCACCTCAAGCTTGAAATTGCTCGTCAAGTGGCAAGGGCCCTTTGAGGTCACACGGCAAATTGGGGAGGTTGACTATGAGGTCAAACGGCCAGGTAGGGATGACACATCAAATTTACCACCTGAACCTCCTGAAACTGTGGACAGAGGAGGTTGCTGTGTCTCTGGTGATGGTAGTTCCAGAGAGGGTGGAGCTGGGACTGGAGGTAAGTCCAAAAAGGGGACCAAATTCACCCCAGTCCCCTGTGGAGACCACCTCTCACCATCCCAGAGAGAACAGGTAAGTAGGTTGCAGGAGGAATTCTCCGATGTGTTCTCATCCCTCCCTGGTCACACGTACCTCATAGAACACAACAATGAGACTCCCCCAGGGGTGGTGGTGTGCAGCCGCCTGTATTGGCTCCCCGAACACAAGAAAAATGTGGTTCGGGATGAACTTCAGGCTATGCTTAAGATGGGAGTGATTGAGGAGTCGCACCATGACTGGAGCAGCCTGGTGGTCTTGGTTCCCAAGACCAACAGGTCAGTCCAGTTTTGTGTGGACTATAGAAAAGTCAACACAGTGTCTGAATTTGATGCATATCTGATGCCCCGCATTGATTAACTGCTCAATCAGTTATGCACGGCTCACTTTTACTTGACACTGGATTTGACACAGGGATATTGGCAGAGTCCCTTGACTGCATTATCCTGAGAAAAAATGGCCTTTTCCACTCTGTTCGGTTTACACCAATTTGTTACCTTTCCTTTTGGGTTATTTGGGGCCCCAGCGATGCTTCAGCATCTCATGGACCATATTCTCCATTTCCACAATGCATATGTGGCTGCCTATTTAGATGATATAATCATTTATAGTAATGATTGGGAGCGACACCTACAACACCTGAGGACGGTTCTGAGGGCACTGAGGCACACTGAGCTCACAGCAAACCTGAAGAAGTGTGCAATTGGGCAGGTGGACATACAATATCTGCACTTCCACTTGGGTCATGGGCAGGCGTGTCCCCAAATTGATAAGACTTCAGTGGTTGCGGCCTGCCCAAGACCTAAGACCAAAAAGGGGGTGAGGCAGTACTTGGGGCCTAATTCAAGTTAGGTTCGTGCCTAATTTTTTGGAGGTCACCAGCCCGCTGACTGACCTCACTAAAAGGGAGCACCAGATCTGGTCCAGTGGACAGAGCAATCCCAACAGGTCTTTAACCAGGCAAAAGCTGTACTGTGTGGGGAGGGCACTTTTGTACTCCCCTGACTTCTCTCTCCCTTTTGTGTTGCAGACTGACCCATCGGACAGAGGGCTGGGGCTGTTTTGTCGCAGATGGTGGAGTGGGAGGATCACCCAGTGCTGTACATCAGCCACAAGCTCTCCATGCGGGAGGGGAAGTATAACACCATCAAGAAGAAGTGCTTGGCCATCAAGTGGGCTGTCCTCACCCTCCGTTACTACCTGCTGGGATGCCCTTTCACCCTCTGCTTGGATCACGCCCCACTCCAGTGTCTTCACTGCATGAAGGATGCCAAAGCTAGGATCACCTGTTGGTATCTGGCCCTACAGCCATTTAAGTTTGAGGTGGTCCACAGGCCAGGGGCACAGATGGTGGTGGCAGACTACTTCTCCTGGTGGGGGAGAGTCAGATACAGGCCGGATGGCCCCCTGGTCTGAGTCGGGCAGTGGGGGTATGTGGCACCAGAGGCGTGGTCAAGCAGGTTTGTGAATGGAGAGCAAGGCCAGGGAAGGTAAGTGGCAAAGTGGAAGCATCTATCCATTATCTGTAGCTGCTTTATCCTGTCCTACAGGGTCGCAGGCAAGCTGGAGTCTATCCCAGCTGACTATGGGCGAGAGGCAGGGTACACCCTGGACAAGTCGCCAGATCATCACAGGGCTGTAGTTCATTAACAATTAAAAATCATAGTTAGCTTTGTCAAATACCTGTTCCATAGGAAGAATAAAACACTTTGTCACATGCTGTTATAGGAAAATATATGTGGGGTAGAAACACACCACAACATCCTGTCATTAATTATCAAACTTTAAAAGCACACTCTGTTTTTTTTTTTTTCAAAAATGTTAAAAATGTTTTTCTCATTGAAAGTAAAGGAGGGCCCACAGGTACGGTATGTCTCTTCAAGCCAACAATACTGCTGTACAGAGGTAACTCTCTATACAAACAACTAAACAAAACCCTCATTATTTTAATAATCTCTTTCTGCAAGTTGAAAAGAAACTGACAGCAGAATATGCATTTGTAATGCAGGACAGAATAAAGTATTTTGTGTGTGTGTGTGTGTGTGTGTGTGTGAGAGAGAGAGAGAGAGAATGTGTGCTTGTGTCACTCCTATCAAATTACAAATGTTATATTACCTCAGTAGGAACTTTTTTCACAGTTTTACATATTCTAATTAAAAGCATGGCATGTAGTTCATTAACATCCATCCATCTGTAGCTGCTTATCCTGTACAGGGTCGCAGGCAAGCTGGATGTAGGCCTATTATGCCTAACATTCACTTGTATATTTTATCTAATCATTTTTTTTATAACATTTTATTGTTTTTAACCATATGAAATACAGAAACAAACCCCACAATCCAACCCATCAGACAGCCCATGCCATACAGAGTTCCAAACTTATATAGACAAAAAAAAAAGGAGGCATAGTGGCCAATATAGTAATAATGACATACATTAATAAAAATCCATAAATAAATATTAAAAGGAAATAATATAAAAAACAAAAAAAAGAAAAGAAAAACCACCAGTCATCCACAGTCCATTATATTCAGTGTCTCACAATTTGAGAGTTACAAGGGGAAGCCTTCTTCCAATCAGAAAACTGTCTGCCCATCAGTAATAGATTTTTCAGATCTGCAGGTATATAATTTAGGAAGGGAGTCCAAACTTTTAAAAATAATTCATCCCTACCCTTTACACCAGCTTGTATCCTTTCAGGAGGGAGGGTATTATCTAATCATTTTTAATTCTGTGAACAATTCCATAAGATTCTTCTATCATTATATAACATTAACAGCCCAAACCAAACTCACAGCAGGAAATCACGTGCAATTTTGAGAGAGGTGACATTTAACTCAGAGAACTTACTGGCATTACCCAGACATTTCATCAAAATAAGCCAATCCAAGCTATCATCTATTTGCAATTTCTCCGCAATGACATGCTGTTTTTGTGGAGGCAGATCAGAGGAAAGGTGCTGCAGGTGTCTCTTCAAGCCAGAGGTGCTGAGAGGAAGCTGGCCATTCAGACAGGAAGGCAGTTGATCTAAGCTTCATTAAGGCCTGTGAAGGACGGCCAAGGCTCATTCCACGGAGGGCTGCTCAAGCTCATCTGCAGTCCAATCTGTCAGGGTGACCATATGACGACATCATCACCTGGGATAGGAACTCCTTGTGCATGTTTTTGTCTTCTGTGAGGTAAAGTTCACTAAGTACCTGCTTTTGAATGTCCACACAGAATTAACCAACTCTTCAAGAGAGAACAAAAAGAGAGGCTTCTGTAATGTAAGTGATAACAGGAAGCAAGTTCCATAATATTTAATGTAACTATAAATGGCTAAAAGTACAGTGTTTCCAGGACATGCAATTGTTTGAAAATAATCAACCTGGGCATTGACTATTTTCCCATAATAGCATACCCAATTGTGCTTTATTACATTTTAGAATATATTTACAATTAAGAGTAGCCAATTGATCTAATTCTCATGTCTTTGGGCTGTGGGAGGAAACAAGAGCACTCGGAGAAACTCACACAGGCACAGGGAGAACATGCACACTCCACACAGAAAGGCTCCAGGTGGTCATGTAGTTCAAATTGAGAACCTGTTCTGTGAGGTGACAGTGCAAAACATTGCGTTTTCATGTTGCTCAAGGAAAATCTCATCTCATTATCTCTAGCCGCTTTATCCTGTTCTACAGGGTCGCAGGCAAGCTGGAGCCTATCCCAGCTG
>JAPEIY010000006.1:51183432-51194330 GCA_026122135.1 Cathorops aguadulce | reverse complement strand
TGCCTAGTGACAGGAATTACCCACCAAATGACAAATTAAGTCGCCTCGGGCGACCGGACCACCGTGAATTTCGAGCCCTGTAAATAGAAGTTTAGAGTTTGGATTTGGAGTTCAGGAGTCTAGTGACCTGGGGGGGAAAGCTGTTCCAGAACCTGCTTGTCCTGCACCGAATACTGCAGAACCTCTTTCCAGAGGCCAGAGGGGAGAACTTTCCATAATGAAGGTGTGAGGGGTCACTGATGATGTTTCTGGCTCGGGATATGCAGCACCTTGGTGCGATGTCCTGAATGGAGGGAAGAGAAATCCTAATGATTTTCTCTGCTGTCCTCACCGATCTCCTCACATTCTTCCAGTCAGAGGCACTGCAGCCTCCACACCACACCGAGATGCAGCTGGTTAGAACGCTCTCTATGGTGCTTCTGTAGAATGTAGTGAGGATGGGTGGGGCAGGTGGGCTCTCCTCATCCTATGCAGGAAGTGCAGATGTTGCTGTGCCTTGCTGCTAGTCGAGCCAAGCATTAGGTCTAATAAAATATATAGTGTCCAAAGCCCACATCCAGATATACATTTTAATGTTGCACAGAGTTTTCACACGAACCTGATATAAAATGTTCTCCACACACTTTGTTGGTGTCCATTCTTCCTGTTTAACTGCAGTTTTCCATTTTCCTCATCTTTCTGTGTTTTCCAGGAAGCAGTGAAAAGTTAAACTAAGCTTATCTCCACATCTGTTATTACATCCAAAAGCACTACAGGTCTCTGGCATTGTTCTTTTAGATGCAACTTCTACAAGTTTATCTGTAGATGTTTAATGAATTTGGCTTACAATCACTTGCGTACACTTGTGCTGGTCACTGTCAAACACTAACCTTGCCTGGCAATATGGCCGCGTAAACAAATCCGCAGTTGTGATGACATCGCGTGAAAGTCTACTATAGTCCTTTCATTCATTCTGTCCCTGAGTCTGTGTCCTGTGTTTGGGTCCATTGTTCTTTTCAGCAACATATTTGTTAAATAGTTCAATCCCAATATTTATTTCCATAGTAACAGCATAGTATTTGTAACAAGACTATTGTGTCTGATATTTAATTTGGATAGTTGTGTTACCCAATGAAAACTGAGTTAGTTTTATATTCAGCTCATTAACACATTCACAATGACAACATGCATGTGTGTATAACAAATATATGTGAATTTGTGTTTGTGTGTGAAAACTGATGAGCTCACCATAGTATCTCCAATTTACAGTGTGGACTCTCTAGTCCAGCAGAGAGCAGCTTCACTCCTCGATCCTGCAGTTTGTTATAACTGAGGTCCATTTCTCTCAGAATAGAGAAATTTGAGCTGAAAACTGAGGACAGAGCTCGACAGCTTTCCTCGGTCAGATTACAATTACTCAGCCTGGGAAAGAACATAGTTATATATCAACATGTAAATGTATAAAACAGTCATCACCACAAACAGCAACATTAATTTTAATACAAGTCCAAATTTTTTTTAAAGATAATTAGCTTATTAGAGGGCAGTGGTGGAGCCGGACAATTTTTCTAGGGGTGGCCAGACTGAGACTATTGTTCACACAAGGGTGGCACATAAACTGATATTTTCTTGTTATTTTCCTGTGTGGCAAGTTGCTGTAGGTCTGGGGTGTTTCTTGGTCACTCGCTCATTATATATTATTTCAGTATGTACTCAACTTGCATGCAAAACTCTACACCCTCATTCATTTAACCCAGGAGAACTTATGGCAAGCACAAGAATATCAGGCCCAGCTGTATAACTAGAGTGCACACCTTTGAGAGAGTTCAGACTGGGAGATAAAGTACTCGCATTATTGTCCACTTTGAGCTCAAAATTGTGGCAAGGGCCCTTTGAGGTCACACAGCAAATTGGGGATGTCGACTATGAGGTGAGGCGAATGGATGGGGCATTACAAATATACCACCTCGACCTGTTAAAACATTGGAACGAGGGGGTCCCTGTGGCATTGGCATGGCTAATTCCAGAGAGGGTGGAGCTGGAGCCGGAAGTAAAAATGAAAGGAACCACTCGAGCCACTCGGGTTCCCTGTGGAGACCACCTCACACTAGCCCAACTCACATAGGTTGCCAGGTTGCAAGCAGAATATTCTGACATGATCTTGCCCCTTCCCAGCCACACTCACCTAATAGAATACCACATTGAGAATCCTCCCATGGGTGGTGGTGTGTAGCTGCCCATACTGCTTGACTGAACACAAAAAGAAACAAACAACAACAAAAAAGCAGTGGCTCGAGATAAACTCAAGGCCATTGCCAGAAATGGGAATAATCAAGGAGTACCACAGTGCTGGAGCAGCTCGGGGGTCCTAGTCCCTCAAGACCAACAGATCGGTCCGGTTCTTTGTGGACTATACAAAGGCCAACACAGTGTCTAAATTCAACACCTACTGTACCCAACTGTACAGTACTGTACCTTGCACTGATGTGTTGCTTGATCATTTAAGTGCTGCTCGCTTTTATTCAACACTGGATTTGACAAAGGGATATTGGCAGATCCACTTGACTCCTTGAACACAGCCTTTTCCACACTGTTTGGCTTACACCAATTTGTCATGCTTCCTTCTGGGTTATTCGGCACTCTTGCTATATTGCTCATGGACAAAATCCTCCACCCCATGCCACCTATGTCATGGCCTTTTCAGACAACAATTACATATAGCAATGCTTGGCCGTGGCACCTAGAAAACCTTAAGGCCATCCTGGAGTCACTGCAGTGTGCGGGCCTCACGGCTAACCTGAAAAAGTGTGCTACTGTGCGGGTGGAAGTACGGTATCTGGTTTTCCACTTGGATCATGGGCAAGTGTATTCCCAAATTGACAGGACTGCAGTGATTGCAGCCTGCCCAAGGCCCAAGACCAAAAATGGGGTGAAACAGTTCCTGGGGCTGGCTAGCTACTATTGCAGGTTCATACCTAACTATTCAGACGTCACCAGCCCAATGATTGATCTCACTAAAAAGGCAGCACCAGATCTTGCCCAGTGGATAGAGCAATGCCAACAGGTCTTCAGCAAGGTAAAAGCTGCACTTCTACACTGCCCTGACTTCTATCTCCCTTTTATTTTACAGACAGCTGCATTGGGCAGAGGGCTGGGGCAGTTTAGTCCCAGAAGGTGGAAGGCGAGGAATGTCCAGTACATCATGATGCTGTACATCAGTCGCAAGCTCCTGATGTGAGAAAGTAGGTACAACACCATCGAATGGAGTGCCTGGCAATCAAGTGGGCGGTCCTCACCCTCCTGTACTACCTGATGGGGCACCCTTTTACCCTCTGTTTGGACCACGCACCACACCACTGGCTCCACCACATGAAGGATGCCAATTTTGGTAACTCAATGGATCACCTGTTGGTAACTCGCCCTCCAGCCTTTTAAATTTGAGGTAGTCCACAGGCCAGGGGCGCAGATGGTGGTGGTGGACTTTGTCCTGTCGGTGGGGTCTGCTGCAGGCTGGATGGTTCCCCAACCTAAGTCCAGCAGTGCAGGTATGTGGCAGCAGGGGCATGGCCAAGTGTCAGTTTGTGAATGAAAGGTGGGGCCCAGGAGGGTGAGTGGCAAAGTCATTACACCTGTTTTCAATTAATGTTGTGCGTGTCTGTTGCAGTGACGACGAAGCAAAGAAAAGGAGGGAGAGAGCAAATAAGTGGATCTCTCCCAATCAGAGCGTGTGTGTGTGTGTGTGTGTGTGTGTGTGTGTGTGTGTGTGTGTGTGTGTGTGTGTGTGTGAGAGAGAGAGTGAACATATTTAACCATGCTGAAAAGCAGTAGGAAAAAATGAAAATAAAGCCTGTGTTGACTATTTCCCACCTGTCCATGCTTCAGTATTCCCCCCATGTCAGGAACATACTACAGTCAAATCCACTTTTCTGAGTACGCATGCTTTATTTACTGGCAGGTTGTATGCAAGCAAGTGGAAAGTTTGATCACAGTGATGGGGAAACAATAAGCATAAAACTTCTAAATTTGCATAGTAAATGATGCCTTTTTAAGAACTGAATCATCTCCGGGTCTGTATGAATGTGATATGTGGAAGCACTGTCTGCGCACAGGGAACAAATTGACAGTTTACCATCAAGGGCAAATAAACTAGTTAAAAGTTTGCTTGATGGTGCAGAACATCTGTAACCTTCATGCAAAACTGTGATCCCACAGTGTAATCTGGTGTTAATCAGGTTCACATAAGACAGCATTTTTATTTATATACCAGCCAATAACTGCCAACAGAAGAGTAGGCAAACTGCACTTGTCCTGTCTGCATATCAGTACCTTGAGTGATTCTTGCTTTCATGAATACCTCTTTCAAACCATAATTTGCATTCATGCAGCTTTGTTTTTTTTTTTAATATTACATTAAAAAGAGTGCAATAAAATATAGAATGACAATACTTACACAGCTTTGATTGATGCTTTAACCACTGGCAACAACCTCAGAAGACATTGTTCTGATGGGTGATATTTTGTCAAATCAAACTCCTTCAGGTCCTCTTGTGAATTCAGTAATACAAACACCAGAGCTGACCACTGAGCAGAAGAAAGCCAGGTTCCAGTGAGAGCACTTTTATGGCCTCTGTTCAGATAGGTTTGGATTTCTTTCACTAGAGTATGATCATTCATTTCACTCAGACAGTGGAAAAGATTGATGGATTTTTCTGGAGATGGATTCTCCTTGATCTTCTTCTTGATGTAGTTGATGGTTTCCTCTTTGCCATTAGACCTGCTTCCTGTCTGTGGTATTAAGCCTTGTAAGATGGTCTGATTGGACTCCACTGAGAGACCCAGAAGGAAGCGGAGGAACAGGTCCAGATGTCCATTCTCACTCTTTAAGGTCTTGTTCACTGCAGTCTTCAGGACGTCAGCCATGCTTGGTTTATTAAAGACAGAAGAAAGCCAAGTGCTTTCCTCCCCCATCACATTTTTGTTTTTTAAGATAAAAGTGATAAATACATACAAAGCGGCTAGAAACTCCTGAACACTCAGATGTATGAACCTGAACACCTTCCCCAAGTGAAGCCCAAACTCTTCACTGAAGATCTGGGTACATACTCCTGAGTACACTGACACTTCTCTGGCATCAATGCCACACTCTCTCAGGTCTTCCTCATAGAAGGTCAGGTTTCCCTTCTCCAGCTGTTGGAAAGCCAGTTTTCCTAGCGCCAAGATACTCTCTCTGATCTGCTCAGGATCAAGGTCACTTTTTCCATGATACTTTTGTTCCTTCTGTTTGAGCTGAAAGATTAGGAAGTGTGTAAACATTTGAGTCAGAGACTTGGGGATCTCTTCACTCTGTGCTTCATGGAACATCCTCTCTAGAACAGTGGCTGAGATCCAGCAGAAGGCTGGGATGTAGCACATGATGTAGAAACTTCTTGAAGAGTTCATGTGTGTGATGATTTTATTAGCCAGGCTCTGATCAGTGATCCTCTTCCTGAAGTACTCCTCTTTCTGAGGATCACTGAACCCCCGTACCTCCGTTACCTGGTCTACACATGCAGGAGGGATCTGACTGGCTGCTCCTGGTCGAGAGGTTATCCAGAGGAAAGCAGAGGGAAGCAGATGTCCCTTGATGAGGTTTGTCAGCAGCACATCCACTGAGGCTGACTCTGTCACATCACACAAGCTTTCATTGCTCTGGAAATTTAGAGGAAGTTGACACTCATCCAGACCATCAAAGATGAATAGGAGTTTGTAGGCATTGAAATGTATCAATTGCACTTCTTGTATCTCTTGGAAGAAACAATGAAGAAGCTTTATGAGACTGATCTTTTTCTCTTTCATTAAATTCAGCTCTCGAAAGGGAAGTGGAAATACAAAGTTTATATCCTGATGTGCTTTTCCTTGAGCCCAATCTAAAACGAACCTCTGCACACAGACAGTTTTTCCAATTCCAGCAACTCCTTTAGTCAGCACACTTCTGATGGACTTGTCTTTAAAGAGCTCATTACACTTGATGGGTGTCTCCTGTATTGCTGGTACCCTGGATGTCCTTTCAATCTGCCTCACTTCATGTTCATTATTGATGTTGCCATTCCAACCCTCCTTTATGTAAAGCTCTGTGTAGATCTCATTCAGAAGTGCTGAGCTTCCATGTTGTGAGATTCCTTGATTCATTCTTTTACATTTTTCTATTAGTTTGGACTTGAAATTATGATTCACAGAGTCCAGCCCTAACAAACAGAATAGAATGATTATAAATGTTTCTGTATGATCACTATCCATACATTTTGCACATACATATTTGCTAAATTAGAGAGCATACATAACTTATGTTTTCCACAGAGTAATATGAAGTGATGCTTGAAATTTTAATTTTAATGATCACCTCAATGAATTGATTTGTCCAGAGAGTGTGGCTCATATTTGTAATACATA
Organism: Cathorops aguadulce; assembly: GCA_026122135.1. Classification (NCBI taxonomy): domain Eukaryota; kingdom Metazoa; phylum Chordata; class Actinopteri; order Siluriformes; family Ariidae; genus Cathorops; species Cathorops aguadulce. The sequence goes on along the minus strand of JAPEIY010000006.1, from coordinate 51,187,922 downwards.
ATTACAGAACATTATCTAATAAACTGGGATATTTTATTTAACTTTTTTAATTCCAAGAACTAAGTGTTATTGTATAATTTTTTATCAGGTTATTACTGTACATATTTGTAATACATAATTTGTAATACAGTACATACTGTATGAGTACAGTATGTACTGTACATTATTGTACAGTACATACTGTACTCATATTTGTAATACATAATTACAGAACATTATCTAATAAACTGGGACATTTTATTTAACTTTTTTAATTCCAAGAAATAAGTGTTATTGTATAATTTTTTATCAGGTTATTACAGTACAAAAAAGATCAGTGTACTTAATCTGATGAGTAAGACAACCCTGGACAAGTGTAAAGTGATGGAATGTTACATGCTCTTACTGGTCTGCAGTATGTTGGCAAGACCTGAATGGTTCATCTTCTTCAGGACATGCAATGTGATCTTCAGCGCACCCTCTCTGACAGGTCTCTGATCCTCATCCTCCACTTTCCTCTCAGAGCATGCTGGTTGATCTGGACTCAGCAGATCAATAAAAATTTTCAGCTCATTCTTCAGCAGGATGAAAGCTTTGTGCTCCAGATCCTGCAGAGCAAAAAAAAAAATTCAACCAAAAAACCAAAACAAGCAAAAAAGAATGAAAGAAAAGTACCTGGTATGAATGTTATATGAGAGAGAAGCTCAGATAAGGTGCATAAGTGCATTAGAATCTTAATTTTAAAAAAGGCTAAAAAAGTTCAGGATAGTGTCATGTAAATTGATGTGAAGGCAGATGCAATTGTAGATTCTATTGATTAAGTAAAATGTTAACCAAAACAATGAAAGCAAGACCAAGAAGCATGAGCATGAATGAACAAATGGACAATGACACAGTACAAAATACAGAAGCTGTAAAAAGCACAAACCAAAACTGGAACTTAAATAGCATGCTAAATGGTGCTCAAACAAGGTGCAGGTATGCATGATTCTAGACATGTGACATGCAGGGGCTGATGGGTGATATCGTCAGGAAGCAGGGTTCAGCACCACTAATGACACTGATATGACAGCAAGGGTGTTTCTTACACTAAGGTCACACACAGCCAGTTGAGCCATGAGAACTATGGCTGAGGCTACCGTGGCCATTCCGGCAGATTTTGGAGGTGATCTGTCACATAAACTTGGGTAGAGTAAATATGCAAATGAAGCTATGGTAGCTGCAATGGTAGTGACAGAAGATGCCAGGAAAACCAATGGTAGCAGTGGTGTGTAGCAACATATGGCCTTACAGCAGTGATGGCAGTGTATACAGCTTTCACAACTGCAGAATGGCATAGCCACAGCAAGATGAACTAAGCCACAGGCCCTAGGAAAACTTTTCACTTTCTGCAGAATGTTGTTCTGTAAACATTTTGAGCTCAATGGTTGCAACAGAATGCTATGGTAATCCCCAGTAGCCCACGTAAGCCTCACGTATGCCTCAAGGATACTCAAGGATGCCTTCAAGGTTGTGACGGATGAATTCATCCAACACCTGGCCCATGGCAATTTTCAATATGGTCAAACTTTCTGGGGATGGAAACCATACCCTCCCAGTTGTCAAGGTAGCTTCCCAGCTCTCACATATTCCAATAGTAGGACCCATAACGTGTGCCAGTTGACTGCTGGAAGGCCCGATCTACAGGGTTCTAGGCAAGCTGAAGCCTATCCCAGCTGACTATGGGCGAGAGGCAGGGTACACCCTGGACAAGTCACCAGGTTATCGTAGGGCTGACACAGAGACAAACAGCCATTCACACTCACAATCACACCTATGGTCAATTTAGAGCCACCACTTAACCTAACCTGCATGGGGGAAACTGGAGCACCTGAAGGAAACCCATGCAGACACAGGGAGAACATGCAAACTCCACACAGAAAGGCCCTCGCCTGTTACTGGGTTTGAACCCAGGACCTTCTTGCTGTGAGGCAACAGTGCTAACCACTACACTACCATGCCACCCAGCAATCATCATGACTTTCTTTAATCAGGAAACTTTAAGTTAGGGTTCAGATGAGACACTGGCACTTAAGCGGTTCAGCCGACAGTGCAATTTTGCTAAAAGCTGTCCTTGAGCTGCCATTTTCAAGGTTATTCTGCAATGCACAAAAGTTTTGTCATGCCAGCATCTGGACTAACTGGTAAAACTGCCTTGACATATCAGGAAAGCTGACTGATTTTGGGCCTTGGCTGCATGCCACTACTGGGGCCTTTAATTGCATTACTGGTGGTTCCACCACAGTAGGCATTGCAGTAGGATGTTTTATATCCTACTTTACAGTGTAAGACAACTATGACCCACTATACAGACTGTGTGAAGGCCATAGTGGATTGTATTGGGAACTGCTTCTCATGGATGCATCTGACTCAGTCCCAGTTATTACAGGATTTCTGTGCAGAGAACTCAGTAAGTCCTCCTAATGCATTTTCTCAGGCTGCTGATTTATATCTAAGAAACATGGCTAACAGATGTTGTAGATAAATGTGTCTTAATCTCTCCTGCCAGATGCAATCAATATTGGACCATTTGGCCATATTGCTGTCGATGGATCCAGTTTTTACTGAGGTACTGTACCTAGGAGGGCTATTAAGGCTTATGGGAACTTAGCCATAGCTCCTACAAAAAAATGACTGAGACATCACATTGAGTCTGAACATTTACTTAACCACTGTGCATCGTTCATTTTCAGCGCACAACAACAACAACCTTTTCTCACTCGTGCCAGTTCCTTTTTTTCTCTATTTCCTGGATTTCACGACACTGCTTTCTGGCAGCTTTAACTCCCATCAGAACATTACTGCCACCTTGTGACATGTATTAGCTGCTGCACCTGAACTTCAACTGCTCATACCAAACATTCAAACCAAATCAGATATTCAATATTTAACCTCTATAGCTATGTCTCAACCACATTAATTTCTGCATCAATGAATCAAAGATACAATAGGCTTGTATGCTCAGGGAGCAGTGGATACCCTTCCTTCTTCATGCACAGGGCCAGTGAAAATATGCAAAGACAATCTTGCAAACTGGCTAGCTTCAACCAGGGTGTACCCCGCCTTTCGCCCGTAGTCAGCTGGAATAGGCTCCAGCTTGCCTGCGACCCTGTAGAACAGGATAAAGTGGCTACAGATAATGAGATGAGATGACAATCATCAGTTCGGTTGTTAACCCTAGCCATTCTTTGGGGTCTGACAGACCATAAGTAATCAACACAGTTGGTTCTATGCTCTATAGTTTCTAATTCTCAAAAGCTAGATACCTGTGCCCTATTGTAGCCCTTACAAGTCTGAATTCCTATTTTAGAACGAGCAATTTAAGATGCATTTAGACTTGTCAACTTAAGTGCAAAAGTTACAGCGATGCTTAGACCAAGGTGGCACGGTGGTGTAGTGGTTATAGCACTGTCATCTCACAGCAAGAAGGTTCCAGGTTCAAGTCCAGTGGCCAACAGGGGCCTTTGTGTGTGCAGTGTGCATGTTCTCCCCGTGTCTGTGTGGGTTTCCTCTGGGTGCTCTGGTTTCCCCACAGTTCAAAGGCATGCAGGTTAGGCTAACTGGAGGCTCTAAACTGACCATAGGTGTGAATGTGTGTGTGAATGGTTGTTTGTCTCTGTGTGTAAGCTCTGCAATGACCTGGCAACTTGTCCAGGGTGTACCCCAACTCTCACCCATAGTCAGCTGGGATAGGCTCCAGCTTGCCCGCGACCCTGTACAGCATAAGTGGTTACGGATAATGGATGGATGGATATTTAGTCTTATTCAGACTCATGGTATGCATAATTAAGTTGATTTTCCGAGCACACCATTGAGATTATGCAAATCAAACATTTGTAGTTCATGTCTCCAAGGTTGCCAGATTTTGGTACATGGAGGTGTGTATGCTTGTTTTTTTTTTTAAATAGTGTATAAACCACCACCTTTAAATAGAAACATTTGCCTTTAAGGGCAAGGTACCTGGGCCTGTAATCTTTATTCTTTGATTAAATATACAGTGATGCAGAGTGAAAATAACAAATATCGTAAACAAAGAAAACTACACCAAATTAAACAATGAGAACACATTGTTTTACACAGTTTAAAATTTTGTAAACATGCAAACTCCATCCATCCATCATCTATAGCCACTTATCCTGTCCTACAGGGTCGCATGCAAGCTGGAGCCTATCCCAGCTGACTATGGGCGAGAGGTAGGGTATACTCTGGACAAGTCACCAGGTCATCGCAGGGCTGACACATAAATACAGACAAACTCCATGCAGAAAGGGCCTCGCCAGCCGCTGGGCTTGAACCCAGGACCTTCTTGCTGCGAGGCGACAGTGCTAACCACTACACCACCGTGCCGCCCACATGCAAAATTAAATACCATTTTACACACACACACAGACCATTTAAATCTCATCTCATCTCATTATCTCTAGCCGCTTTATCCTGTTCTACAGGGTCGCAGGCAAGCTGGAGCCTATCCC
>JAPEIY010000006.1:47922592-47932828 GCA_026122135.1 Cathorops aguadulce | reverse complement strand
CAAAATGTGATCTACGAAAATACTTAGAAAGTGGGTAGAAAATGGAACAAAAAAGATTTTCTGATACAGGTTAAACATCATCAGTTCATTTGTTTACAAACATTAGAATTACTTCCTCGTTTACGTAAACACCGACATCCATATATTTATATAAAAAGATATTTTGTACTAAATACAAGTCTATGTAAAACTTATTTTAAATAAAAACTAATGTTTTGTTAACTTAATACCACATACTGATTTTTTATTTTTATAAACAAATCATATGGATGTCGATAATTGTGGAACGGAGTCACGTGATCTGATACGCTAAGTAATCGGGAATCAACTCATTTTTTCCCAGTGGAAGTTTGAGTAACTATTCATGCGCAGTTTACGTATTGAAAATCTTTTCTACTTTTGCAGCGGCCAAAAGATCGTTACGGTGTCGATAACTGTAGCCGTCGCTCTAGTTGGAAAAAAGTTACTGAACTGTACTTTCAATATGTGATCGCTCACCTGGGAAAGTGCATGTAGCGTAACTTTAAAATATATTAGGATCTTTAAAGGATATCCGTTAAAATTAGCTGTCCAGGTACATATTAATACATACAAAAGATGCAAAATATGTACCTAGTGACAAGTAATAGTACAGTTTAGTAACTTTACTCAAATAAGTTTAGTTATTGTGCATTTATGATTCGAAATCTCACATACCACTGAATCAAATGAAATTTAATTATAAAACACACAACCCCCCAAAAGCTGCATCTTCGGAACACACCCACTGAAATAAGCTATGACTTCTGTAGCGTAGTGTTTTGCAGCTCATCCAGAGACTTGGGGATAATAAAGGTAAAGAAGGGCGCATGCTAGAAGATATTGAGTAGCAGGTTGAGGGTGAGGCAGGAGAACAGGTACAGGCAGTAAGTGAAGAGGAAGGCTAAGGGACAGTGTGCCATCTGATGGCCAGTCCAGGACATGGTGCGGCGCAGTGAGCACATGGAGCCCCCCACCCTGGGAAAGTGGCGCAGGACAGCAGCAAGAGAGGAAAGGTGGGTACCTGAGGGCCCACGCTCCACCGGACATGGAGCCCCAGGGGCATCCACGCACACTGCAGGTATCACCGGTGCCTGGGATTCCTGAGGAAACAGGGAGACAAATAACACTGAGGTGAATTTACACACACTGATGATATACTGATTCAATCAAAACCATCATTCATTCAAGGGTGGCACACTGAGCAACGCTGCTTCCTCACAGCTCCAGGTCCCCAATTCAATCCTGAATTCAAGTTACTCTCTGTGTGGAGTTTCACGTCCGTGGAAGTTTCCTTCAGGTTCTCTGTTTTTTGTCCTGCTCCTAAAAACATGCCAGTGGGTGAACGGACTCCTAAATCGCCCCTCGGTGTGAATGAGAATATGCATAGTGCCCTTCAATGGACTTGTGTCCCATTCAAGATTCATTTATTGTCATTCCTTGTGCACTAGAGTACACAAAAAGAGTGAAATAACGTCCCCCTAGCTTGGTCAGTACCACATAAGTCACAAGTAATCTAAACTTAAAAGAAGTTATACACAAATAACAATTAAAAACTAGAAAAATAGAGTTAAAATGACAAAGTGTAATGGGCAAATCCAGTGCAGTGCCAGAATAAGTGTAGGTGTAATTAGTCCATAATAATAAATAACATGTACAGTATGTTTTCAGGGTGGCAATGGAAGGGGGCATAAACCATTCACTATTGTCAGTGCTTGTGGGAAAAAAAACTGTTGAGCATCCTACTGGTTCTAGAGGGGAGACATTTATACCTTTTCCCAGATAGCAAGAGAGTAAAGAGATGATGGGAAGGATGATGGAGGTCTCTGATGATGCTGGTGGCCCTCCGGGCACATTGCAGCTTGTAGGTCTCTAGCAAGGAGGGGAGGGGGGCATTGATGATTTTACTTGCCATCTTCACAATCCTGCTCAACTGTTTTTTTTCATGAGCCTTACAGCTGCTGAACCATGAAATAAGGCCATATGACAGGACAGGTTCTACTGTACCTCTGTAGAAAGTGATAAGATGGGTGGTAGAAAGGCCTGCCTTTTTCAAATGGCAGAGAGAATGGAGCCACTGGTGGGCCTTTTTAATAATGGTGGAGGTGTTGGCTGAGAAGGTCAAGTCAGCTGCCAGGTGGACACCCAGGAACCTCATGTTCTCAACTCTTTCCACAACAACATCATCAATAATCAGAGGTGTGTGGTGATGTGGCGTCCTCCTGAAGTCTATCACCATCTCCCGTGTTTTACTGACATTCAGATGTAGATTATGTGAGGTGCACCATGATGTTAATTCCTCCACCTCCTTCCTGTATGCAGACTCATCATCGCCTCTGACCAGGCCTACCACGGTCATGTCATCGGCAAACCTGATAATGTGGTTGGTATCTGAACGCGCAGCACAGTCATGAATAAGCAGACTGAACAACAGGGGACTCAAGACACAGCCTTGGGGAGAGCTTGTACTCACATTGATGGTTTTTGAGATGTAGCTGCCCACCTTGACTCTCTGCTGTCTCTGCGAAAGGAAATTGAGGACCCAATTACATATGCCAGAGACCAACCCCAGTGACCTCAGCTTCTCCACCAGCTGTTGGGGGATGATAGTATTAAATGCAGAGCTGAAGTCAAAGAAGAGTAGCCTGGCATATGAGTTTCTCTCCTCAAGGTGTGACAAGGTGAGGTGGAGAGCCATAGAAATAGCATCTTCTGTTGAGCGATTAGCCCTGTACGCAAACTGCAAGGGGTCTAGGTCTGCTGGCAGGTGGTGTTTGTTGTACTGTAGGACGGGCCGCTCAAAGCATTTCATGACTAATGGTGTCAGTGCCACAGGACAGTAGTCATTTAGACAGACTGGGTTTGTCTTTTTAGGCACAGGGATGGTGATAGCACTCTTGAGGCAGGTGGGTACAACCCCTTGGCTCAGGGAGATGTTAAAAATGTCTGTAAAGACATCTTTAAGCTGCTCAGCGCATTCCTTCACCACCCGCCCAGATATGTTATCAGGCCCTGCCGCCTTGCATGGGTTAACGCGGGCAAAGACCTTTCCTACCTGGGTAACTGTCATCTGGAGTGCTTGCTCATTGACAGTTGGTAGCTGGTAATTCTGTGACTTACTGCTATTCACCTCAAAACGTGCATAAAAGTTAAGTCTGTCCGGTAGTGATGGGTCATCATGATCAATTTGTGGGGGCATAGGGTGGTAGTCAGTGATTGTATTAAACCCTTGCCACAAATGTTGTACATCCTTATTGTCCATAAAATGACTGCTGAGCCTCTGCCCATACAACCTCTTCGCCTCCCTTATGCCCCAGAACAGATTTTGTCTTGCCTGTCTATATGCAGTTTCATCCCCAGACTTGTAGGCAGTGTTTCAGGCCCATAGTAGTGAGTGGATATCGCCAGTCAACCAAGGTTTTTGGTTACCACACTGCCTGATGAGTTTCATTTCTGTAACATCATCTGTACATTTATTTAGGTAGCCAATTACAGAGTCTGTGTATTCTTGTAAGTCAACTATGTCATCCTTCGTTGCTGCCTCCCTGAATATCTCCCACTGTGTGCTCTCAAAACAGTCCTGCAGAGCAGGTATGGTCTCTGCAGGCCACACTCTGACTTCTCTTACCACAGGTTTATTCTGTTTAGCCTTTGGCCTATATGCAGGAGTAAGCATGACCACTAGGTGGTCAGAGTTGCCGATGTGGGGGAGAGCCACTGCTTTGTAGCAATTCTTAGTTTTTGTGTACACATGGTCTAATGTGTTGTTCTCCCTGGTTACACATTCCACATACTGATAGAACTTTGGTAACACACCTTTAAGACTTGCTTGGTTGAAGTCACCGGCAACAGCAATGAGGGAGTCAGAATAGACTGTCTGGAGCTTGCTGATGTTGTAGTATAGCTCATTCATAGCTTCCTTTACATTAGCACTCAGTGCAACATAAGTTGCCACGAGAACAACTGCTGACAGCTTCCGTAGCGAGTAAAAAGGATGACACTTCACAGTCATGTACTCGATGTTTGGTGAGCAATGCGTGGAGACCACTTTAGTGTCTTGGCACCACATATTATTTGTGTACAGCGCCAGACCTCCTCCCCTCAATTTACTGGAGGCAGCAGTCCTGCCCTCTCGGTGGAGAGTTAGCCCTTCTAACTGAACCGTAGCATCGGGAATGTTGTCATTGAGCCACGTGTCGGTGAGTACCAAAACACAACAGTCTCTCATGCTGCGCTGTGAAGTTCTCCAAAGTCTGATGTAATCCATCTTATTAATGAGTGAGCATGATTGTTGGAACCGCTGGCCTGAATAGATTGCCCATGAGTCTAGCATGTACTCCCCCCCATTTCCCCATTTCCTCATCCTGTCACACTGCTTCTGAATTCAGCTCCTCTCTGATTTGTCTCCCGGTGGGGTGGTCAGTGGCATTGGGCCAGTTATGCGTTGTAATCACATTCCACGTACTACTCCCAACCAATGATTATCAGCAGGATAAGAGTATTTAACTCTGATATCTAGTAGAAATTTGCTATCATACACTATTCTAGTCATACACAAAGACACAGATGCAGATGCCGGTACTGCTCTACTATTAGGAGAGGCCGCTGCAGACATGGGCCATGCCACCATCACAGCTCCAGAGTCAGTGCCAGAGCCTGTGTCACTGGGGCAGCCTATGCTCCATTGCTTGCTCCACCACCTGCCTTTAAAGATGTTATCACTCTGCCACCAGGCTTCAATGGGGATGAGCTTTTCACTCTGCCACCAGGCTTCAGGGAAGACATCATCATTCCAGTGCCTGTGCCATGATCAAAGCCCATATCCCAGTTCATGCCCATGCTAACTCTGGTATCTGTTCCCATGTTTGAATTCATGTCCATGCTGACATCAGTGCCCATGCTCATGCTCAAGCCCAGAATCATGCCTGAGTCCATGCCCATCTTGGAATTCATGCCTATGCCAATGCCTGAGTCCATGCCCATGCTCAAGCCTAGAGTCATGCCTGAGTCTATGCCCATGTTGATGCCTTAGTCCATGCCCATGTTCAAATTCATGCCCATGCCAATGTCAGGGTCCATGCTCAAGCCCATGTCCATGCCTGAAATTATATCTATGCCCAAGTCCAGTCAGGAGCACAAGTCCAGTCTGGAGCCCAAGTCCATGTCCTGTCTGGAGCATGAGCCCAAGTCCATGTACTGTCTGGAGCCAGAGTCCATGTCCAAGTCCAGTGCCAAGTCCAAGTCCATGTCCTGTCCAGAGCCTGAACCTAAATCCATGCCTTGTCCAGAGTCCAAGTCCATGCCTAGTAGAGAACATGTGTCCAAGTCCTTTCCGGAGCCCAAATCCATGTCCAAGTCCTGTCCAGATCCCAAGCCCAAGTCTATGTCCTGTCCAATGCCCATGTCATGTCTGGAGCCCGAGCCCATGTCCAAGTCCAGTCTGGAGCCCAGTTCCATGTCTAATCAAAAGCCAAAGCCCAGTCCAGAGCCCAGGTCAATGTCAAAGCCTGAGCCCAAGTCTATGTCTGAACTCATGTTAATGCCTGAATCCATGTCTGAGTCCACACCCAAGCCAGTGTCTCTGCCTGAGTCCCTGTCCATCCTCATGTCCCAGTTCAAGGCCCAACCCAAGCCCAAGCCCCACCTAAGCTCAGGCTCTGGTGCCACTCTGGTTTAGTTTCATTTGTCTAAGTTTCATTACTTTGATCCTGCCTCATGGTTTGTACATAGTGCATTTGAAAATAAAACCTCCCTGCACTTCCATCCATCTCAACACCACATTTCCTGACAAGTTGGAATAAGCATACTTTTATATAAGCAACATATACAATCAAACACACACTTGAACCACAAACTTTACAAAACATTACTATCAATTTCAATAATATATGAACTTTACCATATGACTTGGCAACTTGTCTGACTGACCTGCTGTGATCCACCTTCCTTTATATTAAAATAATATAAAGTTGGAGTTTGTGATTTACACACACAGCTCAGTAATTGAAAAAAAAAAAATCTTTCAAATAGCCCTAAAAACCCTCTTTGGCACATATTTCTTCAAAACACTGACAAAACCTTCAGAATTTTCAAGATTCAAGAAGATTAGTGTCATATGCATATTAAAAACATAGCGGTTCAGACAATGCAATGAAATTCTTACTTTTTTTATTTATTTCACACTTAAAAATAATAAATACATAAAGAAATATAAATGAGATATAACAGTGCAAGGGAGGCCAGAAGCTTATGCTTATATAAAGGTCTCCCTTTATCAACTTAACAATTGAAATAAATCAATTAAAGAAAAAAAAAGATAATAAATAAATTAAACAATATAGTGAAAACACAGTGCAATAAAGAATTTGCCGTAACTTGGGTAATCACGCATGGATATAAATTAAACGTGGAGAGTTTCCAGTAGTAAACAAGGAAATGCAGACCAAATTAGGGAAGTGTAGGGTTATTTATAAAATCAGCTTTAGTATGACTCTTAAATATAGCAAAAGAGGGACACAACTTTAATGTCTTATTCAAGTTGTTCCAAACCGTGGGACCCCTGTACATAATTGTAAATTGTCATTGGTTAGATTTTGCATTAATTGACCATAGATAATTGCTTTGTCTTGTAAGGTGGTTGTGAATATTTACATTTGATAAAAAAGTATCATAGTAAATTTCAGGGAGGCAGGGACATTTATGTATTATCTTATACATCAACAAGCTAGTTTGAAATCTGCTTATGTCATATATTGTCAGTATCTTTAGCTTTTTAAAGCTAAAGATACTTTAGCTTTAAAAACTTTTAGAAACTTTTAAGGCTATTCTAACATACCATTTCTGAAGTACAAAGAGTGATTTAAGTGACGTAGCGTACATACTCACCCATACAATATTACAATAGGATAAGTAGGGATAAACAAGACTATAATAGAGAATATTTAACATTTTAGGGGATAAAATATTTCCTACTTTCCATATAATCCCTATATTCTTATAAATCTTTTTACAAATGAGATCAATGTGATTTTTCCATGTTAATTTTTCATCTATTAAGACACCAAGAAAACAAGTGTGAGTCACCTGAGTAATAAGGTTGTTATTTAAAAATATCTGGACGTTTTCCTTTGAATATTTTTTATTCTTGCCTGCAAAAATTATTATTATTTTTTTCATTCAAGAACAATTTATTTATTTTAAACCACTTATTCACTTTGTCTAATTCATTATTCATAATAGTTACTAAGGTGTTGAGATTCTTGTGAGACATAAATAAATTTGTGTCATCTGCAAATAGAAGAGTAAATAGTTTTTGTGATACATGTGATAAATCATTCATATAAATTAGAAACAATAAGAGTCCAAGTATAGATCCTTGAGGAACACCACATAAAATTGTATTTTGACGTGAATTGTATATGCCATTGGTAACGTATTTTTTTCTATTCGAAAGATAATCTTTTAACCAGTTGTGAACTGTGTTTTGTGAGCTGTACAAGTGTAATTTGCCAAGTAATAATTTGTGGTCAAAAGTGTCAAAAGCTTTTGAGAGATCTAGAAATATACCTATGGTGTACTCGTTGTTATCTAAAGCTTCAGTTATCTTATTAATAAAGCATAAAAGGGGCATATATGTAAAGTATTTTTTTGCGAAATCCATATTGATGAGTATAAAGAATATTAATTGCTTTTAAGTGATTTAAAATCCTTTTGTAAACTAATTTTATTAAAATTTTAGAAAATATACGTAGGATGGATATGGGTCTATAGTTTGTAGAGATGTCTGGGTCTCCTGTTTTATATAAGGCTATTACTTTGGCTATTTTCAGTTCAGGTGGTACACATCCCGATGACAACAAAAGTTTAAAAATATGAGTAGTTGGTTCCAAAATGGAGGAGATATTTTGCTTTAACAGAAGTGCACAAATTTCAACATGACCAGGGGCTGCATTTTTTAAATTTATGATCATATCATGGATCTCTGAAAAAGCTGGGTCTTCAAAAGAGCTGATTTGTGGATAGGAGTGCACTCCGAGGTGAAAGAGGCTATGCCTCTTTCACCTTCTTCATTAGGCCTGACAGACAGAGAGGCCACGCCTCTTTCACCTTCTTCATTAGGCCTGACAGACAGAGAGGCCACGCCTCTTTCACCTTATTCATTAGGCCTGACAGACAGAGGCCATGCCTCTTTCACCTTCTTCATTAGGACTGACAGACAGAGAGGCCACGCCTCTTTCACCTTCTTCATTAGGCCTGACTGACAGAGAGGCCACGCCTCTTTCACTTTCTTCATTTGGCCTGACAGACAGAGAGGCCACGCCTCTTTCACCTTCTTCATTTGGCTTGACAGACAGAGAGGCCACGCCTCTTTCACCTTCTTCATTTGGCCTGACAGACAGAGAGGCCATGGCTCTTTCACTTTTTTTTTTTAAATTTATTTCACACTTAAAAAAAAAAATACATAAAGAAATTTAAATGAGATATAACAGTGCAAGGGAGGCTGAAAGCTTATGCTTATATAAAGGTCTCCCTTTAGCAACTTATAAAAATTTAAATAAATTAATAAAAAAAAATATATATATATAGTGAAAACACGGTACAATAAAGAATTTGTCAGAACTTGGGTAATCATGCTTGGGTATAAATTAAATGTGGAGTTTCCAGTAGTAAACAAGGAAACGCAAACCAAATTAGGGAAATGTAGGGTTATTTATAAAATCAGCTTCAGTATGACTCTTAAATATAGCAAAAGGAGGACACAACTTTAATGTCTTATTCAAGTTGTTCCAAACCGTCGGGCCCCTGTACATGAGTGTAAATTGTTGTTGGTTAGATTTTGGCCTCGTTGTTAATTGGCCTTAGATCATTTGCTTTGTCTTGTAAGGTGGTTGTGAATATCTACATTTGATAAAAAAGTATCATCGTAAATTTCAGGAAGGCAGGGACATTTATGTATTATCTTATACATAAACAGATTTCAAACTAGCTTGTTGATGTCGTATATTGTCAGTATCTTTAGCTTTTTAAACAACAAAGCACTTGGGAAAGTTGAGGAAAATGTTAAGGCTATCTGAACACACCGTTTCTGAAGTACAGCGAGTGAGTTCAGTGACGTAGCGTACGCACTCACCCATACAATATTACAATAGGACAAGTAGAGATAAACAAGACTATAATACAGAATATGAAACGTTTTAGGGGATAAAATATTTCCTACTTTCTGTATAATCCCTATATTATTATAAATATTTTGACAAATGAGATCAATGTGATTTTTCCATGTTAATTTTTCATCTATTAAGACACCTAGAAAACAAGTGTGAGTCACCTGAGTAATAAAGTTGTTACTTAAAAATATCTAGACATTTTCCTTCGAGTATTTTTTTAATCTTGCCTGCAAAAATTATTAAATTTGTTTTTTTTAACATTCAAGGACGATTTATTTGCTTTAAACCACTTATTTACTTTGTCTAATTCATTATTCATAATAGTTGCTAAGGTGTTGAGATTCTGGTGAGAAAAATAAATTTGTGTCATCTGCAAATAGAAGAGTAAATAGTTTTTGTGATACATGTGCTAAATCGTTAATATAAATTAGAAACAATAAGGGTCCAAGTATAGATCCTTGAGGAACGCCACATAAAATTGTATTTTGACATGAGTTGTATATGCCATTGGTAATGTATTTTCTGTTTGAAGGTAATCCTTTAACCAGTTGTGAACTGTTTTGTAAGCCGTACACAAGGATAGTGAGGGGTGTGTGTGTGTGTGTGTGTGTGTGTGTGTGTGTGTGTGAACAGACTCTTGCAGTGAGCTGAACTCTGTGAGAAATGAGTACGACTGTGGAGAGTTTGGACCCTCGGGAGCTTGATCTTGACGATGAGGGAGGTGACGATGTGGAATTTGATCCCGGTGAGTTTATTACCTTCACTGATAATATTTATTATTTTACTGATATGTTTTATTCATATCACATTAATGCATTTAAAACAGATAATAAACTCTAAAGCTGAGTCACTCTGTATCACTTCATCTTAAAATGGTGCAAATTTTTAAAATTTGCTGTAATTTTGTAAATATCTTTAACTGTATTGGTTGTTCAGGCGTCTAATTTTAACACGCAGTCAGTTAAATATTTCAGTTTAAAGGGATAGTTCGGGATTTTTGACATGAATCTGTATGGCATCCCCATCACCAGTGTCATGCAATCACACTGAC
>JAPEIY010000006.1:45387426-45402005 GCA_026122135.1 Cathorops aguadulce | reverse complement strand
AAAGAAGTTTGAAAATTACATCACTGAAATGTCCAAGGAAGAATTAAATAAATGTCTAAAGCTGTTCTATACCTCGGTACGACAGCAAGACGGCGCTTTCTTCAAAGAAAAAACAACAACAATAAAGTCAATTTGTGCAGCCATCGATAGTTTTTTAAGAAGTCCGGCGAAGCGGAAATGATTTTGTTGGACGTTTTGTGTAAAGTTTTTATTAAAAAATAAAAATGGTCCATTTCTCAAAAATGTGGATAAAATAAAAGTTATTCCATGAAATCTCATTGTACATGGATTATACAGTAGCTACGCGCCTCGTCGGCTGTCAGATCATGAAGACTCGATTCCGTGGAATAATTGTTTTATATGCAGTATATATGCACATATATATTCTCTACATCCTCATGAAAATGCCATCAGTTCTCATGACATGTTTTCCATGTTGCTCACCTCGAACACGAACTCTGCCAACAGCCACAGTTTTCCCCCTGCCATAATGTATAACCATACCAAACCACACTTCTTTACAAAGTTTAAAAAAAAAAAAAAAGCGGGTTGTAATTCTTATCTTAATGATGTTAAATGGCTGTTTTGTTTTTTTCATGTTCCTGATAAGCGAGTCTCGAAGAATGTACATAGTACAGTATTGTGCTTTTTACTATCAGTTCACTCCCTTTAAGGGGTTTCTGACATCTCTGACTGCCTCCTTTCCTCCTTGTATTTCAGTCTCAGCTCTACTACTCCTCCACACACACACACACCACACACAGATGATCCTTTGCACAAGCATCTCCCAGTGAAGGTTCCCATGCCACAGGCGGAATCAGACAGTCTTGACAGGAGCGAGCGGCTGCGGCTCGGTGTGTGACTGAAGCTTCAAAAGAGCCGGGCCGAACACCTGCACCAAAACGGCAGCCGCTTAGCATGGCCAGCTCCATGCAGGCACGCATTAATGGCCTCTTAGAATAACGCAAATACCCCCCACTAACACGCTGGGCCAGACACACACAGAAAACACACATAAACCGAAAGCACACACTGGAGCAAAGCAAAGTGACGGAGTAAGGGAGTATTTTTATTGCTGCGTCGGCTAATTCGGTAGTGGTCAGTAGAATTCGTAACATGGCCCGAGCCATCACCTTACTTATTCACTCGGCAAGCTGGCTGAAGGGGAACGAGAAGCAATGTGCTTTATTTTCTTTGTGTGTGTGTGCATGTGTGTGTGTGTGTGTGTGTGTGTGTGTGTGTATGGCATGAGCAACAGAAAGCTTGCTGACTGCCTCATAAATAAGAGCAGCAGAACACACCTGTGCCGGTGCTGTAGTGCGGCTGTGAGGCTGTTACCTGGCCAGAGATATATCTGCTGTCTGCTCGGCCATTAATCAGAACTAATGAATCTCTCTCTCTCTCTCTCTCTCCTTTATTCCCCTCTCTTTCGCCCATCTCTCTCTTCGGCACACCATTTCTAAAAACAATTCTGCAACACATGAAAAGCTGCTCTTCCATGAGCTCACATACTCCCAAGCACACTTACTTCCACACCGCATCCACACATCCATATCTGAATGTCACCTGAGCAAGAAGAAAAAAAAAAAAGATGCAGACCTGAAATGGCCAGAGGCTACAGTAACAGCTGAGCAACCCTCTGCTGCTTCCTACAGGAGAGACAGACAGTGAAATAGAGAGCAACAGAGCACCATTCTCCACTTAACACTCTTTTAATTACCCTCCACACAAGTCTGTGAAAGCCTGCCATTCAGGAGCGTTTCAAAACAAACCGTCTCTCTCCAGGTCCATCACATCCTGCTCTCCTGCTCCGACGCTGATATGTAATTAAAGACGTCTCCAAAATCCTCCTCGACAGCCCGGGACGCAGCCAAATATGTAAATGACATTAACAGAAAGACAATGAATTGAATTTTTAGGTTTTAAATATCCTTTTTTTTTTTTAGCCTCCGCTCATTTCCATAGCGCTTCTTTTTCTCCCCACACCAACAAAAGCTCTGACCTTCTAAATGCTGGCATTTGTTCAGCTGAGCTCGGAGCGAGCCGCAATCGAGCATCTGCACACCGAAGAGAGGGAGGAGAGCTCATCAGGAAGACCTAGGCTATCGCATGCCAGCGAGGAAAACATTTTTTTTTTTAAGTATCAGAAGAAGAAATATCATTGATATTCTGTTGATTTTTGGAAAAAGGAAAAAAAATTATTGGACGCATCAGCGAGATGGCTAATAATCACCCGTAATCCGCCTCATATGGAAATATAATGAAAGGTAAATGAAATCAGCGACAGGCCTAAATGACGCCCGAACCCAGTAGAACAGGTGCAGGCAGCTGTGTAGAAGAATAAGCTATAGGTCCAGCAAACAACTGTGTGCAAAAAAAAAAGTCAATCTCATGCATTATTCAGTTGCATGGAGTGGGATGGGGGGATCTCTCAGGGGTCAGGCTGTCCTGACCTCTGTGACAGGAAGTGAAAGGGAGATCGGTGGCTAGGAAAGCCCTGATCAGTGGCAAGTATTATTCGTCGCCGAGCCACAGAATAAAGCCACAATCCTCTCCTGACACGCTCTCACATGATCACTAACCTGTCTCTGAAAGCCTGTGTAGCATCCATCACTTACTTACAGACCTCTGCGTTACATCTTTCTCATACTCTCTCTTTATTTTTCACCTTCTTTACACATCCCCTTAGATGAATAATCTATGCCAGAGCAGTGGGAGGTGAAATATTTAAAGATCCGCTGAGATCGATTCTGCAATTCTGCAACAGCTGTTAAATGCGACCAACTTTTCATTCTTTCGCTGTTATTCCTCTCTCTCTCTCTCTCTCTCTCTCTCTCTTTTTTCCCAAGCTGTGCTAAAGTCCAAGAGAAAATAGGATAAACAGATGTCTGGCTTGCCTACAGGAAAATAGGACACATTTGGAATGATAAGTCTCTTAAACTCCATTGAAAATGCCAGCAGCGTGATGGTGCCAGTTACTGCCCGCGCCCGTGCCAGCGAGCAGCGCGCCTGCCCTGAGTGCCATCTGGGAAAATGGTGCTGAGAATGTTATCGATAATGGATCACAAGTTCCTCTGGTCAGCATAGACCTGTGCTGCATAAGACTTTCTCTCCACTCTATCTCTATCTCTTTCTTCATCCCCGTCTTTCTTTCTTTCTCTCTCTCTCTCTCTGTCTCCTCCTTTCTGTTCCCTTCTCTTTCTCTTTCTCTCGTTCCCCCCAGTTAAATGTTTTGATTGTAACATAATCGGCCCTCCCTTGTCTGCCTAAACAATCCCCCCATTCATTTTCTAGATTCGTTCCCCTGCATGTCCACGCAAACCATTATTTCCAAGCGCTTGTTGAACATGAGCACACGTAGGCCTCCCTGTTCCTGACACCAATCATTTCATATCTACATATCCCCCTGTCACAATTTTGGCCGACAGAAATGAGTGCAAAAAAAGAAGTTCTGTGCAGAGGAATTGGCCCTTCGCCGCTCGTCCCACCCGGACTCGCACTTCACATTCCAGGTTAAAGTTTCATCACTTTTTTTTTTTTTTTCAGGGCCCCGTTCGAAGAGTTCTGGGAGCAAAAAGGATAAAATCATCTGCTCATAGTGGCAATATGTGGACAATGCAGTAGGCTAATGAAGCACGTCCGCCTTTGTGATCGCGCAGAACGGATGAAAACGATACTCCCAGCCTTTTCAGGTGGCCCACAATGAAAATGTGAGCTTTTCTATCCACTGTTTGAACTTACGACAATATCTCCTCCTTTCGCCGCAGTCTCTTTCCCTGAGACTCAATCCCTCCTCCACTGTTCCTCTTTTCCTATTTTACTAGTGTTACACGCATTGTTCGCCAGATTGAAGCACAAAGCGCAGACACCCGATCCCTCCAACTCTATTTAGGCAGGATACAAAGCCGAGCAATTTATGGGAAGAGCCAGTGCGTTAAATATCAATGACGCCCTGTTGTACAGTGTTCAGCATGTGTCTCTTTGAAGGTAAATATATACTGTAAGCTCAGCTCGGCGGATGAATAGAGCTCACTGGATTTCAGACATCCCAGGAACGACCAAGAGGAAGTGAGACATGGTTCTTTTTTTTTTTTGCTCCAAAAATGGAAACAACTTCCCTATAATCCTTCTCTCTGCTCTTTCCTTCTCCCTCTCCTATCCGCTACAGGGCAGTGTAACATAATTCTCAACCTTCTCTTAAAACATCCTGATACTAATTACTGCTCACGCGCTGGAGCTGGAGCTGCACATCAGCAGGCCTGTTCAAATCCTACAAATCCAGTGACGTGGAAGAAATCAGGGCGCGCGTCAAGTCAGGCGCTGATTTTACTCAGAGACGAGATAGTGAATAATAATTTTTTTTTTTAAATAACATGACTTTATAGGTCGTAAAACGATTTATTTTATATAAATATGGTTCCACTTTTTGCGAGTATGTATCCTGATAATAAAGTGTACTTGCTGTTCATATATCACTCTTTGGAAATGCTTGTAAAAACTGATTATCATGCAGAACAGCATTTCCGAACCATAACCATATGACGTGTGATGGGAGGAAATTCATCGTGCTCAAAGTATGCGAGCACGGCCATAAATTCAGCACTGAGGCAGTGAGTCCTTTTTTCCAACGCTTCACACACACACACACTTGTGCTGAGTGGCAGTAGCAACTGGCAGTCCCTATTTGATTACTAATAAGAGAGATGTTCCCTCTGTCAGATACCAAACATTCTCCACTAAGCAAACAGCTATTTCAGCTAGTCAAACATTAGCATTGCTGTCCAGCGGTGGCGCGTATTTTGCTTCGGCTCGCGACTCGCTGTCTTTCTCTCCCCAATCTAATTTCTCGCTCGGTGGACGGCAAAGTTCACGATGGGGAGATAAGTTTGCAACATCAACAGAGCAGAGACAGAGAGAGAGAGATAGAAGGCTATGCTCTCTGGCACAGAGTGCCAGTTGTTCGTGCTGTCTTTATGGAGCATGGTGGGCTTGTTCTACCTCACTAATCTCCAAGAGGCCCTGGCAGTGCTCTGGCACATCCCTACTCCTCAGATCTGCCCTCGTCTTCTCCACGCTTGTATACTCTGCCAAGATAATTGGTGATAAGAAAGCACTCCAAGACTTGCTGCATGTTTGTAGCCAACATAAAGTCGCAGGAAATCAAACAGAACTAAAAAGAAGAGGGGGAGAGCAGAAAACATCAATCACTGATCCTGCAGGAGACGATGTATTTAAACTTGATAATGTTATCAACACGGAAGCAGCAACAACCAGCTGAGAAACATTTCTCATTACCCAGGAGTAACGGGATGGGAGATCTCGCGCGCACGTGCACACACCTTATAAGAGAAACAAGGACAGTGGGAAGCTGTGAGCATCACATCTAGAGCCTACGGAGAAGATAACAGGGGAAGAGGAGATGGAGGCGAATGATGCTCTTGTTAACAAATTAGGATGAAGGAGGGAGAGCTGTGAATCTAAAGCCAGCCGCTCTCGAGGAATAAACGACTCGTTGCTGGGAGAGGAAGGGCTAAAGCAACTGCCTCCCCTGGTACCTCAAGCAATTACACACTCCCTGAAGACACCCCTAGGTTTCCAAGTCAACCCACCTGTGCAAAGACCAAAACACGGGGCTGCACCACCCATCACACAAAGACAACCCACCCAGAGACAACAGGAACCAGAAACGAGAGAGGGGGCCCTTACCTGTCGATGATCACAGGGTCTGAAGGGGTTTCGTTTCTGTTCCCGCAACTTTTCTTGTCACAACACCGGCTGTTCAGGAAAAAGACAAACAAACAACAGCAGCGATGTAAGATTTGGTCTCAGTTCAGGAAGCGAGTGTTTTGTCTTGCTAGAGCCTGAATCCAAATCCGTCATTTGCTCTTTCCCTTTATAGCGTGAGGTGGAGGCGGCTGCCTGGCTGACTGGCTGGCTGGCCATCCCCAAATCGGGCGCCGCTGTGCCGAAACGGGGAACAACATGTTGCGGTGTTTGCATTGGTGCTGAACAGAGAACTGGGAAAGGGGTGGGGGGGATGGGGGGGGGGATGCCAAGAGGCAGGAGGATCACTTTCACAGCTTCGCCTTTTGTTTACCTCTAATTGTCAAGCTGTTATATCTGGAGAGGATGCAAGATGCCACCTTCAACCAGTGCTTTTGTCGGGCACTTATTAATTACAGACTCAAAAGCCTGCATCAATCTTTCACAATGTGCCAATGCCTCCATTTTGAGGCTGCGATGACGCTCCTATTATGAGTGCTTTAATTAAAGCTGAAATGATACAAGGGGAAAAATCATGTGCCTCTTGCACTGAGAGAAGCACACTTGTATAATGGTTACATGCCCAAATTCTCACCATATGGTACAGAAAAATATGTAAAGCTCCTTTAATCTGACAGCTAAAGTGATTAAAGTGAAGAAAAAAAAAATCCTGCACGGCACACACACACAAAAAAACACACACACATGTGAAAGTTGTATGTAGCCTCGTCACAGCACAAGCCACAAGAATGGTCAATAACAATGTGTGTCTTATCTCTGTAACGGCAGCACACAGGAAGAGGAGTATTTTGTATGTTAATACCGACGAGCTCAGTGATGTGAATGTAGCACATCAATGAGGACTAATGGCACTAAAGCAGAAGCTGGCAATGCAGCATGACCTTTGGGCCTGTAACTGATGCTTGATGTTAGTGCTTAAAATTGGATTGGTTATACTCCTTTATTTCTGTCACAATTTTCCCATTTCTGTTGACATACAATTTCCTAAACCATCTTGACTTCAGGGTTATATAAGACATCAAATTAGTGCAACCTGCCTTTAGTGCAACTTTCAATAATAATAATAATAATAATAATAATAATAATAGGTTTTATTATGATGTCTAATGACACAAAAGTTAAGGTTGCATCTGGAGCAAATTTGAAATCTTCCGCAACAATTCTGCGTAATCCAATAAGCCTCAGTCCAAAAAAAAATCAGTGACCTGCTTCTGTTTTAGTCTTTGTGCAATAGTGCACACTTCACAACTGTAAAATCCTCTCAACATCTGCATGCTGCTCAGTGTATCCAGGCCAATCAGTGATCATCATATATAGTGCATTATTATTATTATTATTATTATTATTATTATTGGACAAAATAATGCACCAATATATGACACATTTATAATGTGTGTATAATTAATGTTTTCCTTACCTGCACATAATTTCATGTGTGAGAAGAACTCGGCACATTTCTGGATTTTTATCTTGGCCTTCATAAATAATAGCCTTGAGGGTAAAAAAAAAAAAAGGAAAAAAAAAAGAAATAGAGAGAGGGAGGGGAAAAAATTAGTGAGCAAAACTTAATACCAAAAACTGAATAATATAACATGTTTAATATTATTTTGATTAGTTTGATTATAGTGAGCTTATGGCATGCAGGTAAATTAATAATAATAATAATAATAATAATAATAATAATAATAATAATAATAATAATAATAATGAAGAAGGATTGTGTCGTGCTATTGCCCATGCTTTATATTTTCACCAGCAGATCAATCCTATCCATCCAGGCCTAATTGTTTTCGAAATACAGAAATAAATAGTATAATATGTCGAAAAGGTTTAAATATAAAAGAAAGTGCATGCCTGTGGATATATATATATATATATATATATATATATATATAGGAGCGAGTTTATAATTTCATAATTGATCCTGAAAGCCTCCCATACGGCATGACCTTTGTTATGTCCATAAATAAGTGATGATGGAGAAGCATATTCTATTTGAAATTAATATCAGCGCCCGGCGCGTCACTCTGATGATAAATAATGTGACATTAATAGCACTTTATAAATGAAGAGGCGCATATGCTAACCGTTTAGCTCGTCGCTGCATTTTATTTGAGGAGATGAGAGGGAAATGCTTCTGGTGCATTAAAGGCGCTCGGGGTGCAGATGGGCGCGGGGAGCGCACACATCACCGCGCCTATCATCGCCGCACATTGGAGGGGGAAAAGTGCTAATGGCCAATCTGCTGTTTATTTTTGAGCCGCTAACAATGATTTTTTTTTCCTCCTCGTTGCTTTAGATAAAATCACGGTGTCGGGGGGTACGGTTGAGTAATTTTTGAGCACTGGCTTTAACAGATGGCGCAGAGCTGGAGGTGCGCTCTCCTTCTCTCTCTCAAAATTAAAGCCGTTAATACATTAAAGGGATGATAAATCTCCGACATTCCTTGTATGAAGTAACAAGACTCACAGACAGACTCACAGACAGACAGACGCGCACAGAACGCAGTGCTTAAAGATCAGAACGTGATCCCCGCTTTCTTTTGCGTCGTTTCGCATAATAAATTAATTATGAGCTTACATTTGTAACGCGTCATTATTTTTTTTTAAAGGAGAGAAAGTTATTGCACTCCTTGATGGCACTTTGTTATCTGTTCTTACAGCCATGATTTATTTTTCACACACCACCACCACCTCCTCTCCCACTTCCCCCCCCCATCCACCACCTCCTACTACCTTTCCTTTCCCTTCACACAGAGAGAGAGAGAGAGAGTAAATACGGGAAATCCATAAAGTGTCTGTTCAGCGCCATTGACTCTTTGATCATTTTCACACCAATTAGGACACGGTGCCTATATTTATAATTTCTATCGCAGATGCAACCAACACCCACAGTGAAGCTGTCCAAAGCAAAATAGGAAAAAACCCAAATCAGAGCGTTCAACTTGTCTAGCTCTTCAACGTGGCCATGATGGAAGGAAATGAGACGGTTAAAATGCGACATCATGACGAGGGAACGGTACAATATCAACTCAAGTGGCTCTCTCAGGATTTATTTCTCTTTCTAGAAGCAGACAGAGCAAGAAGTCACGACCCTCAGGCTAGACGTCAGAGGATTTTTATAGTAAATGCAGGTAATAAATGCACGAACAATTAATAAGGAAAACAGCCGAAATCATCTTTATATATATATATATATATATATTGCAAAGATGTGAAATTTTGTGGATCTGATTATTAGTGTTGTAAATTTTAAATCAGAAGTTTCAGTGTTTTTAAAAGAATGCATGAATAATTCTTGCATTAATAATTTCGCGCAAAAAAAAAACCTCCCTGCGCAGGATTTTGCGCCGTGATTAACCCTAAAGCAGGGCAAATCAAATCCATCAGACTGTCTCCACCAAGGCAGTAAATCATAAAGAAATATGAACGGCATGGAGAGCTTAAATACGAGCTGAATAATAAGGAGGGAAGAATGAGAGCTCGTTTTATCCCCCGCATTTAGGAAACAGCCGCTCATGAACCCTGAATCTCACCCTCTCTCTCCCTGGCGCGGGGTTTAAAGCTCGGACCCAGTCATGTCGGGGTTTTGCTCCCTCAATCCTATATATGTAGTGCCCCGTTAATAATTAACACTAAATTATCCTTCAACAACACGCACAAAAAAAAACGCAAAAAAAAAAGAAATCAATATGAAAATAAAATTCAAATTTCATCAAGCATGCACAAGCAACAACAGCAAACAAATAGATATTTACACAGAGTGAAAGGGGAAAGGCAACTTACCTAAACACACACACACAATAATAATAATAATAATAATAATAATAATAATAATAAATTTAATAAAAAAAAAAGAATTTCTCTTACCTGTTTTGTCATGGAATCGATTAACCGTACATAAAGATCCTGTTCTGTTCTGACGCCTGTGGGAAATGTTTCATTCAGTGAGCGCCATGGATTAACCACACTTTATCATTTTCTCCTCTTCCCCCCCCTTTTTTTTTTTTCTTTTTATATTTCAGTATCACATAAAACACTAGAAAGGTGGCATCATATATCATATATATCATATCATACAGCAGAAAGGTGCACTGAGCTCAAATCATTCATAATAATAATAATAATAATAATAATAATAATAATGCACCTAAAGAGTTATTTGTGGAATGTGATGGAGTATTTTAAAACTTCCATAACAAATATTTGACTAGTAAAAAGCACTAGGCTACAATCTTAAATAAATAAATAAATAAAATTGTTATTAGTATGGTTATGTTGTTTATTGCTGGATAATTACTGTATATCCTATTCTATTATTATTATTATTATTATTATTATTATTATTCCTTGCTCCCTCCTCAATGTCAGTATCAGTATGGAGAAGTTTGACTTACCGTTGCTGTATAAAAGCTGTAGTTTGTAATGTATCCCATTGTTAGTTTTTTCGCTGTTTGGTTCCTGAAAATAAGCACGGGTGGCAATCAGACGGATGTTTTCTCAATTTATTTACTTTTGTTTGTTTCATTTCATTCTTTATTATTATTATTATTATTATTATTATTGTTGTTGTTATTTCAATATCTGAATATCTTGTTTTCCTTTTACGCATGGACAGTAAGGAATAACGCGTCCATGAACTTTATCTATGAAAAGAGCAAATGTTAGGATGGTTGAGATTCTATGAATCAGTAGCCTGTTGTTGTTGAATTCTTATTCTTATTATTATTCAGGCTAATGTGTGTTAAGTCTTTTGTTTTGGCACTTGAGTGTAGTTTGGAATGGTGCGCTTTTACACTGTTCTGCGCAAATAGCTGTGAATGATGGCACCCTGTAATATTCACAGGTATGTAGATGTGTTATGTGTAGAATAAAATGCCTCTGATCCTCCCTTTAAATCAGAACTGTTTGGGGAGCATGTGATGTGCGTTTCCCTGTAAGTTCTGTGCACTTGAAGGGAGGAAGAAAAGAAAAAAAAAAAGAAAAGATCATCTTGCGCGCGGCATTTTCCCCCAAAAAAATACAGCAAAAAAAAAAAGAAGCGGCGCTTACTTTCTCCTTCTCCACAAAGTCCACAAAAGCTGTCCTTTCGATCTCGACGGGCTGACCCTGTCTGTCGTACAGAGCCAAGACGAAGTGGAAAAAATTGGACTTCCTCAGATTGGACGGCGGCTGTTTCTCGTAATGCGCCCGCGCCAGACCCACTCCACTGCGGGGGAAAAAGATGACAAACCGGGGTCGGTTAAACAGTAGGGACAGAGGGAGCAAGGGAGCAAGGGAGGGAGGGATGGATGGATGGACGGATGGATGGATGGATACACACGAAATAGATACAGTATGTATAAGCAGGGGGGGAAAGCGTCTAAGCTGGTGGAAAGTGACCTGGAGAGTATCTTGATTTGTCACTTAAACAGCAGTAATATGATGTAATGAGCGGCAGAGGAGAGGTGTACGGGGAGACCGTAATTGATACATGGCATAAGTGGGGATTTAGGGTTGGTCTGAGAAATGCATGGGGGAAAAAAATCGGGATGATTTGGCAGACGTACCTTTGGGCGGCTGTGTTAGCATCCACCACCCCGGCCGTGTGCATCCAAGATCGGACGGGGTTCATGCCGCTGCCCAGCGGCTCCTCTTTCATAGTCGTCCCCCCTCTCGGTATATTCTCCTGAATCCCAAACATTAAAGCGGCGTGCGCACAAACCAGCTCCAGCCGACGAGGTCAAAGCGAAAAAATGAGGAAAAGGACGCTCCACGAGGCGCACTCGAACAGAGTTTGGTCGTGATTTCTTGAAGGAGGGAAAAAAAAAAAAAGAAGCCAGTTCACAACAAGTCTCGGCTCCTTGTTCAGCGCGTCCTGCGTTGGCACGACATGGACGCTTTCAGTGAGTGGAGGATTCTCTGTCAAAGATCTCTCAGCGGCTTGTTTGGATCGAGATCCCGTCGGAGGACTCGTCGAAATACCTGGATGTTGCTGCTTGCTTCTTTTTTTTTTTCCTTCTTCTTCTTTACTTTTCTTAAAAAAAAAAAAACAGTCAGTTGAACATCTCTTGTAACTTTGCGCTGTGATGATGCTCTCAGGCTCGTGTCATCATCCCTACAGGAAAAAAAAAAAAAGCTTCAGGACACTGCTGAATCGACCACTTTCTGGCAAGGCGCTCCAGCTCCAAAAGACAAATAAACGGGAAAAAAACTATGATTTAGCGCGGAGGTGTTCCCGGACGCGGGAGAGAGCTTGATGAGGGGGGCCTTTAGCGTCTCTCGGAATGGATGGAAGCGTACAAAACTCAGCCCTCTATCCCCTAGGACTGAAGCCTTTCCCGGGAGCCAAAACTCTAGACCCGCGGGATCCGCACTGTCAGAGCGATGACGCGCTGTGGGCGGGGTTTTGACCATATATGGACGAGAAGGGGTCTGACATTTCCGGTCTCTGGCGTTGCCCAAGTACCGCGTGAGTACACACACATCCACACACTACAAGCAAGACAGCGAGATGTACTTTCCTATTCACCTTTTCAAAACATAAACGAGCTCCAGCTAATCAGGGGAGGGGAGACAAACAATCATGCACGGATTTCGCATGCAAGTGTGCGCCATGAGAATAAACTGGTTATGTTTAGCGCAAATGCGTAAATGCGCAAAATGAAGGCAGGTTAATAAATTAGCCTCATGTTTAAAAAAAATAAATATATATATATATATATATATACGCTTGTGCATTTATCTCTTAGCTGTGCAAATAAGAAGGGCAGTTAGGGTTAGGTGCATCCATGCACGGTGTGCTTTCACATGCACGCAGAATAAAATCATTTACCGGCCCTTGTCATCCGCTCAATCACCGTGTCGCGCAAATGACAGTGACGGATATCGCAGATGCCTAATTGGTCCCTGTGTCGCTATGAAAGTCAAACAGAGCTGGAGTCTCAGATACAAAGCACACTGATCAATAACAGGACTGAATTATAGTTCAAAATCACGCTGCCTATTTGACGATTGTAGTTTATTATTATTATCATTATTATTATCATTATTTCTCCCCCCTGTGCTGATCATCTCCACATGCGCAACTGAACTTGGGCAAAGAATAACGCGCACAACTATCAAAAAGATTGCGAAGTGTGCAAAACACACATTCACACACATTCTCTCTCTCTCTCTCACACACACACACACTCTCTCTCTCTCCCTCTCTCTCTCTTTCTCTCACACACACATATCCTCACACGTTTCCAAAAGGCGCACAAATGCTCAGAAAAACCGCGACGCTTTTTTTTTTTTTTGCAAATCGCGCTAAAATTGCATCTGAAAACTGTGGAAGGACTCGAGGGATCCGCTGCGTCCACCCTCTCGCTCCATCAGCCCTTTTTATAATAAATAGAGCGTTTTAAGGACAATAATGCGCCCAGTGGTTATTTAGTTTTGTGATATGGGAGTGTAAGGTGTTTCTTTTTTTTTTTTTACTCCTTGGCAGGGTGTGTATTGATGTTAATATTTTAATGAATGGTTGAAAATCGAGACTCCGATGTGGGTTATCTGGGGAGCCGGAGCGCAGCGCACTGGAGGGAGGGATGCGGGGAAGGAGAAGAGAAAGAGAGAAAGACAAGGAGAGAGATGTGTGTTTTAGAGAGTGGGAGAGCAATCTGTTTGTGCTGGTGTTGGGGGGTTAATGACTATTGCTAAAGATAAGTGAATTAGCAAAGCTGTTGCTCGTCTGAAATGTCCATTACATGCCTGCTCCTCCAGTTAAATACGTAAGTAATAAAATTATATTATATAACTTATTATTATTATTATTATTATTAGTAGTAGTAGTAGTAGTAGTAGTAGTAGTAGTAGTCGTCTTTAATTAATTCGGTGTCACACACCAAAAAAAAAAAAATTGCATAAAACACTTCTATGTAAGCCTATTAATTTATTATAAAATATACTGTAGAGAGTGTTTGTTACTAACTCGGTGTTGTTTCGTGTGTGTTTGCTTGTCTATTATTATTATTATTATTATTATTATTATTATTATTATTATTATTATTATTTATTATTAAGGAAATTGTGCCTTTATAACAAAAATAAATAAATAACAGTAGCAGCAGCAACAACAGCACATGTAGCCTAATTAAAAATATTATTGATTAGGAAATGCAAATCACTTTGCATTCTGTCTTCTGCCTCTTCTTCTTCTTCTTCTTCTTCTTCTTCTTCTTCATCATCATCATCTGACCTATATGTGCCTAAATTCTCCTCACAGTTCCTGTCTGCTTGGCTAACCGCAATCTACAGTATCTTTAATACAGATTACACACCAAAGCGATTTCAATCTGATTATCAAATTAGGGTTTTAGCCTAAATCCGTTTAAAGCTGATACTGTTGACTAGAGAGGGGAGGGGAGGAGGGGAGAAAAGTTCAACAATCCCATCGCGAAGGTAACGATCCCCTCCTAAAAAAAAGGGGGGAGTTTTAAACCTTATTTGACAACAAATGCAGCTGCCCCTCTATTTTGGAAGATATTAAGGCGAAAATGAATGCAAATCTGTGTTCAGGAGCCATCTGGCCAGAGAGAATCAGCTGCTCCGCCTGCATCTATCTCGGCTCATTTTCCAGCCTCATCTGGAGCCGAAAGCGAAGCGTGTGCACCAAATACAATAATCCGCCAAGTTTCTCCTGCACTCCGACATGCTCTGAGCACACGCTGGAGTTTTATGGCTTTAGCTTAAATACTTTCTTTTATTATTATTATTATTATTATTATTATTATTATTATTATTATTATTATTATTATTATTATTATTATTATTATT
>JAPEIY010000006.1:45376454-45387326 GCA_026122135.1 Cathorops aguadulce | reverse complement strand
ATTATTATTATTATTATTATTATTATTATTATTATTATTATTATTATTATTATTATTATTATTATTATTATTTCTTTGCAACCATTTAATTGCTTTGGCTAGAATAAAAACAAAGTCAAAAAAATTTCCCCCATAAACTCATAAAATCTAGGCCTTGTGTATTAATGTGTAAAATATTATCGGATTTATTGATAAAATATCACTCAGGAGACACCTGCTAATATATAAAACTGTTACAAACGGATTACAGTATCCTAAAGCAGACGTTTTATTGATTTTTTTTTAGTTTTTTTAATAGATTGCTGTTATCCTTTTTATAAATAATTTGTATCAAATTATTGAAAACGAATATCATCATTCAATAATAATAATAATAATAATAATAATAATAATAATAATAATTGCGTGCGTGTGTGTGTGGGTGGATTTAGTTGTCTTGTGTCGTCTAGATCTTCTCCTATGTTAGAAGTGTGCTAACAGCCGACAGCGCACAAAGAGAAAGTTGCTCATGCAGCTCTGAATAAGATTTTCCTCGGTATGTTCGCCTCTCGTAAGGAAAAGAGACGAGCCCTCCTCCCTCCTTTATTGTGCACACGAAATGTTCCTTTTGTGCGCATTTACGGGCCGGAGGCTCCGACGATCCCCGACCTCCAAAAAAAAAAAAAATTAGCATTTAAATAGCGACATCAACCGATTCGCGCGTGCCGCGCGCCAGTAGGTTTCCCAGATGTCGCGGAGTGGTCGCTCACATGGCCGCTTGCCCAGCTGTCCTCTCTGCTCGTCATACCGGCGCCCCCCACCACCTCCGCGCGTGCCCGAGCCACCAAATCCCCTCAAAGTCTCGGCCACGTCCCAAACCCCCCTCACACTAGCCTGCCGTACTAAATAGTACACCACATTCATAAAACCAGTCTTAATGGCTTGGTTCCAAATGTGCATACTGGCACACTAAACACTTGACCAGTTCTGCATTCAGCGTGCAAAAACCCAGTACCACCGTACCGTACCGTACTGGATCTGCAGGCTGTGTGTCACTATAGCACACTATAACCTGTTAGTGCCACACCTACAGTACAGTTCTGGGTTTTCCTGCAAAGGCATGTTGCAGTTATGGTAACTATAACAGAGTTGACACACTATCATGGTGTCCTAGACTGGGTACTGGTGATGAGACTTGGGCCACAAAAGACGCCCAAAGTCTTTGTTGTTGTTTCCTCTCTATACAGAATGACCAGAAATATTGCCTTTCCATTTCCTCTGAGTGAAATTCCATGGAGAAATATTGGAATTTGTACCAAATCCGAAGCTCTGGTACCACACAGACCAGGCATACTTGTTGACCTCATGTGTGTTTATATTGATCGAGTGTAAAAATCTCACCACGAATGAATCCAGTGTGAGGGATGTGATCTATGGCCCACGGATCAGCCCCGACCATCACCGGGCGCAGACACAGTCGGAAGGAGACTTGACTAGTTATTAACTAATCATCACATGACTGCGTGAAATACTAAACAAGCACATCATTCTTCATCCGGTTGGTTTACATCGAGTGTTTGGAATAATTTTTTTTAAAGGAATTTGAGCCGCAAAGAAGTGAGAAGTGGTCAAATGTTGATAACCAGAGCACATTTTGGAGAGAGAGAGAGAGAGAGAGAGAGAGAGAGAGAGAGAATCAATCATTCAGCGCTGTGGTGCTGAAACTGTTGCGCACTCGTCACAGCTCGAGCTGATCATCAACACTAATGGCTTCTCTAATGGTTAAAGTCGAGTATAAATAAATAAATAAATAAATAAATGGACTAGTTCCCCGTTAATAGTAATTGTAGTTAATGACATCAAAGAAATAAATAAACACATAACCTGATATACATGCATAAAGAAAGAATCTGGAGCTGGATTTTTTTTTTTTCAAAAAAAAAACAAACATTATCTATCTATCTATCTATCTATCTATCTATCTATCTATCTATCTATCTATCTATCTATCTATCTATCTATCTATCTACTTTTTTTTACCTATTTAGTATGGATTGGATGGAGACTTTAATGCAAACTATGCCAAAAACATAAAGCGCAAACACTTTTCTCCCCGCAAATTCTAAAGAAAGAAAGAATAACAGTTTTATCCAATCCGGTGAAACCAGGAGTTGTAACAGACGTGTTAATGATCTCTGAGGCATGTGGAAAGGAACTGCGAAAGGAAAGAGGTGGAAAATGAAGATTATTTTTCCAAAGGCGAACATTTGCATCACTTTTCTTTTTTTTTTTTTTAATTTGCCCGTGCCGACATTTATTTGAAATTTGATAAAGAGCGCCTCCTGTTGCTCGGATTGTGTAATGCGGTTTCAAACCTGAGCTCAGGAACCCATCAGACGTTGGCACACTTCTTCAATAAATAGACATACATTCGTGCATTTACACGATTTGGCTTTTTTTTTATTTGGATGATCTTTAGATTAAAGTCAGCCTGAGGACAGTATTTAATCTGCATAGAATGTAAATTATTTATGACAGACACATGGAGTTGATGCGCCGGGAATCAGATGCGGTTAAGGTTTTACGCTTAATTTATTTGGTTAATTATATCAGTATTAAAATATATACAGTGGCACAAAATGTGTAATAATAATAATAATAATAATAATAATAATGGATGGATGGATGGATGGATGGATGGATGGATGGATGGATGGATTCTGCGTCCATTCCATCATGACTGTTATATTTTATTGAAAGAAAGAAAGAAGCTGTTATTGTGTGATGAACAGCAGGGATTGAGGGCATCCTCACTGTATTAAAAAACAGGTTTCGATTAGGTAATTTTAGATATTGTAATTGGCTTTAATTAAACATGCATCGCGCTAATTAACTCAGATGATTTTTTTTTTTTTCCGGCAGCCACTGGGACGCGCTTTGCCGGCTTTGATACACTCAGTCCAGATGTCCCAGTACAATTCAGGCAGCAATTAGAAGTTCGGCTACACACTCACTGGAAATGAAGTTAGAACCTTTGATAGGGCATAACAGCTGCTGCATTTAATATGAAATCATATACTGTCAAAGGGTGTGCGTAAAACCTACAGGCTGGTGTAATGATAACGGAAAATATGTATACGCAACATCTGTATGCATCTCTCTCTCACACACACACACACACACACACACACACACATAGACACACGCAAACAGCTGGTGCGTCAAAGTCAGAAATGTGAATAGACGCATTATTATTATTATTATTATTATTATTATTATTATTATTATTATTATTATTATTGAGTTTGAGGAAGACTTCCTGATTTGGAATGAGTTTGAATGAAAAAGGTGTGTGTGTGTGTGTGTGTGTGTGTGTGTCGGGCTCGGCCGCCGTGTAATTAGCATTTCCATTCTGCAGTTGAAATGAAGAGGGGAGCCTGCGGCGCGGCCCCGGGCTACACCCACATGAAGAGAGGGAAGAGGAGAAGAGAGAAAGGGGGCAAGCGGAGAAAATATGAATAAAGAAAGCAAGAGCCATTCGAGATAATTAACATGTAAAATATCCAGTGGAAATAGGGACGGAAAAGAGGGGCCCCACCTCACTCTGACTTCAGAGATCCTTGTCTGTAAACTCTGGGATTAAAAAAGTTTACCGCAGTAATTAAAGGTCCGGGGGCGCGCACACACACACACACACACACACACACACACACACACATACACACACACATATATATATATATATATATATATATGAGTGAGTGATTTAATTTTTAATTTAAACACAGCTCAAAAGCTCCAAATCCAAACACCTCCCTGTCCTTGATGATCTACTTTTATAAAATGGTCCAAAATTTCCCAGTGAATTTTGAAAGAAACAATTCAACACGGATGAACCAGAACTCTGAGCCACACCGACACTTTCTGCAGGTTTACTCGGTGAGAAGTTGAAGTGGAAAAAGTGCTTCTTGTGTGGTGACAGGGCGCCCCCTACAGACAGGACGGATGATCTAACACACCGGGACATCAGGGGCCCCAGTCCTCACAAACACAGTAAATAATAATATAATAACAATCATCATCATTAATTCTCATCACAATTCATCAGATATCATACATGTATTTAGTGAACAGTTATAGGCTAGTGCTGTACTCAGGTGGTTTTATCCTGGAGGTCTATGAGATTGGAATATGAGGGGGCAATTATATTACGCCATTAAAAAAAAAGTTGTATACATGATGT
The DNA here is from genome assembly GCA_026122135.1 of Cathorops aguadulce. Taxonomy (NCBI): domain Eukaryota; kingdom Metazoa; phylum Chordata; class Actinopteri; order Siluriformes; family Ariidae; genus Cathorops; species Cathorops aguadulce. The sequence continues at coordinate 45,383,104 of JAPEIY010000006.1, read as the reverse complement.
GATGAATGTGTTTTTAGTCAGTAATAATCAAGCAGTGGGAAAGAACACGATAACACTGGAAACCTCGAATCTACCGGATATCTTTGAAACATCAAAAGCGTGAGACATTTTTCGAAACTGAAATTATTTATTTATATTTTATTTATATCATACATACTTACTGATATACAAATTTTGCTCAAGTAGAAACAAAAATACAAATACAAATAAAAAACAATAAAAAAAAATAAAAAACATCTTATAGGTTTGATGGTGATGATGATGATGATGGTGGTGGTGGTGGTGGTGATGGTGAATATCCTTGATTATCAAATGTACACCTTCATAGTATGCACTTGATATCGAAACCCCATACTTCATTGCATACTGTGCATTTGCAGGTCAGATGAATACTATACATTTGACCTGCATGTAAACCTATCGATTTGCTTTTAATGCTTTACTGCATTTTTCCAAAATTTAATACATAAATACATACATAAATTAATTAATACATAAATAAATACATACATTTTAGCTCAGGGATGCTGATTTATTCATATTATATAATGTCAATATGTCTTGGAGCATTAAACAAGAGTGCATGCGATGAAGAAGGCGGTGCAAATGACAAAATGTACTTTTTGCATCATTAATCCTTTCAATAATCTTTTCTTTTTCTTTTTTAAATGGGTCTTTTTTAAATATTCACCATCACTCAAACATTCTGGCAAATGTAAGATGAAAAGCATGCGGAGTAAAATAAAGCATATTATAACATTCAAGTTTTCTTGCATATCCTGCAACTATTTTTTCTAATATTTATAGAGTAGCTTTTTTATTTTTTTTTAACATGCAGATTTTATGAATAACCATGCAACTCATCAAATTTCTTAACCTACAACCTTACAATTCTTTCTGAAGAAAAAAAAAATTCCAACATGTTTTGCACTGAATGACAGAAAACAGTGCTGTTGGTATGAAATGCAATATTGTAATTACAGTCCTGATAATCCTCATTAAACAAATATGTGCTCGAGCATCATTTACATATTCTTAAAACTATTAACAATCAGGTTCATTTCTAACGCAACTCCTGTAATTAGCATGAGCATTATTATGTCAGTGCAATAGTGACAAAACATCTGCATACATGTACAGAATAAAAAACATGAAATGTGGATATAATGTACCTTACAAATGAGTTACGGTATCAAGATAATGGGCCTTAATTCAATTAGAGTAAATGTTTAAAGGGGTAATATATACCCTACATCTTCCCATGTAAAAGATACGCACAAAAAGTATTAAAAGTACAATTTAGTGAACAGTTTTCTCAAGAGGTTTTTTTTTTTCTCCACCAGACCCAGCACAGCTGCTTTCAGTCATGTGTGAGAGTCAGTGGATTATGTCGAGTTTATGGCATTCATATGATATCTTGCTGATATTTGGCTATCGTTGGACGTCCTGAAGCTCAGCCAATACAGATAATAGCAACAGACATGTGTTTCCTAATGTTCTTTATCTAACTTGGCAAGCAAAACCAAATAATTTATGTCAATAATAATATATCTAGGTCCAGGAAATGTACCACTCAATGAAGCATTTTAGCTAACATTAGCAAATACAAGCATCACTCCCATGCCATGCTGATTTATATGAAGCTAATATACTATATCTTTCCACTTGTGGCATAATGTCGGGTTAGAATCTCCAGAATCAATATGAATATTGATAATAGTTATTCCATATTCAGGATAGCATGTATCAGTACAACATTAATATGGTTTGTGGCCATACAGACATTTTACACGTGTTTATAAAATTCGGGATTTTTTTTCTTTTTCTTTATAGTTATGTGCATAATGTCGGGTTAGAATCTCCAGAATCAATATGAATATTGATAACAGTTATTCCATATTCAGGGTAGCATGTATCAGTACAACATTAATATGGTTTGTGACCATGCAGACATTTTACACGTGTTTATAAAATTTGGGTTTTTTTTTCTTTTTCTTCATAGTTATGTGCATAGTACTAATTCATTTATACCTTGATTTGGTTTATTCTTCTTTTCCCTGTCTTTCTTTTTGAATTGCTCATATTATTGTTGTTTATTTTCTATTACATTTGACACACATTCTCATATTATTTATTTATTTATTTATTTTTCCTTAACGTCCTGTTCTGTTCGCTCACGGAGCCAAGGCCATCCCTTGCACTTTGGGCTATCATAAGGGTGTGATGGATCTACTTGATAGATAAGGTCCTCCTTTATACGTGAACAGTGCCGAGAAGGACGATCTTCTGAATTTCTTGTATCCTGATGTTCCCAGAGATTTTGTTGGCGTATTTTACAATCCTTTTCTTGACCAGACCAAGAGCACCTATTACCACTGGCATGGTTGTGGTCTTCGTACCCCACATTCTCTCAATTTCTATTTCTAGATCTTTGGTATTTGGAGAGTTTTCTGTAGTTTTTTATTTTTTAGAAAAGTGTTTCTTTCGGTTTGGACGGACATGCCGATGAGCAGACAAACTCTTTCCTTCTTGTCCTTCATGACTATATCTGGTCTGGTGGCCTTAATTTATTTTATTATTATTATGACTTTTTTTTTTAGAATTGGAAATATTAACACATAGGGACTGACATATAGAGATGACATTTGGATGCATTAGTGATATTTATTTATTTATTTATTTATTTATTTATACATCCTTGGTCATTGCTTTTAATCAAATTTCAACTCATATTTTAATTTTAATCAAATTTCAATTAATAAACTTAATTCCTGGACTCCTAACACTGATCTGATTTGCTAATCTTTGGCAAAAGATTGATTTATTAATTCAGTTCTCGATGAATCCGATATTTTTCAAAGCTGAAGATCAGTGCTCGTTCCCGGCTCTAAACAGAGCACACGCATCCAGTACCAAACGTCCAGACCATCAGATTTTGAAGATTTTTTTCCCTTTTTTTTCTTTCTGTCCATGCCAGCAGGCTTGGACCTCTGTGTCTCATTTGAGTCCAGCTGAAGATGATAACCACATGATGAAGGCACTTTCTGTCTTTCGGGGTGACCTTTTGAATCAGCCATGACTATCTGCTCTCTACAGCTCATTAGCATTGGTGATCATCCACAACGGCTGCTCGGGAAAGCTGCAGTCATCCCCATATTCACCCTATAGAACACCATATTCATCCACATGTTACACACACACACACACACACACACGTACCTTACTTCGGAAGCCTTCTTAACATAAACGACACGAATCTTTATTGTGTGTTTGGGTATGGGTATGTACGATAAGAGTCAATTTAGACCAAAAAAAATGTCTAATGCTAATAAAAAAAAAAAAGAAAAGAAAAATACATAACAAATAAGATATCGCCCTGTTGGTATCCATTATCAGTTCTTACATGCTCTGGCTCTTGCATTAAACATTAGACGGCCTCAGTTGTCTGTTTAACAGTTTAATTCCCCCCTCAGCATCAGCCTGTCATAATAAAACCAACCAAGCACACAAAGTCAAATAAGAGCATGGAGAGAGAGAGAGAGAGAGACTTCTTTTGTTAGCATCTTCACTCACTTTCTCCCTCGTTTCCTTCTCCACGGCCAGAGAATGTTTAGTATTATTGATTATCAGTATTATCAGTATTATTCATATTATCATTTGGCTGTGGATGAAATTTACAATCCTGAATATCACATCCGAGGTTATTCTGAGTATTGAAACTCCCCGATGTTAACCCGGATCCTATTGGCGTCAGGTTCCTCTTAAGATTCCCGTCTTTGTCACCTCTGAGTTCCTCGTTCGGGATCGAAATCTCCATGTGACCTTCTGCGAAGCTGCTCGGTGACAATGTGTATTAAAAAAAAGTGCTTCTTTACAAATAAAAGGGAAATGAATGAATTCATGCTCCAGCTCATAGTATTTCTATAGGTGGTAATCATTTCTGCAAAAAGAACAATGTCATCTGTCTGTCATCAGTGAGCTGAATATCGTAAATGGCAGATTTTTTTTTTTAATGAATAAACATTTAAACTGGGATGAGAGATGGGTTCGAGCCCCGGGGCTGGCGAGGGCCTTTCTGTGCGGAGTTTGCATGTTCTCCGCATGTCCGCATGGGTTTCCTCTGGGTGCTCCGGTTTCCTCTACAGTCCAAAGACATGCAGGTTAGGTGAATTGGTGACTCTAAAAAATTGACCGATTCCAAGAGAGCCATTGGTACATTATGTACTGTAGATATTCTATGTTCCTCTGTATAAATAATTAAGAGAGAGAAAAGATAGAAATTATATTTTTGAGAGAGATGGAGAGGAGGGGGAGCAGGAAGGAAGGAAGCATTGTCATCTCCTCTTCTCCCCTCCACTGCTTCGCTCGTACGGAGAGTTGATCCCACCGTATGCCTTACGAATGACACTCCAATTCAATCTTCTCCGTGGAGCGCTGAGGCCGGCCTATCTGAGGATTGCAGGGTGAGAGAGGAACGAATGGAGGCAGCCGATAGCAGGCCCTTCAAAAAAGTCCCCCTCCTCATGGCCTCCGGAGCCCCTACAATGGAGTGCACTTCTGTCAACAAAGACGAGGACGAGAGAAGCCACATATCTGCTCTATGGAACAGATTAACTGTAGTAAATCCGTTTAGCCTCTCTATCTATCCCTCTCTTTCCTCTCTCTCTCTCTCTCTCTCTCTCTCTCTGAGAGCATGTTTTTTTTTTTTTTTTACAGGATACTCCTTTTCTCCAAGCCTGATCTAGAACCAGAGATACATATTAATAACCTGCCATTTCACGATGTACGGTATTCTTCAAAGCATGAACAATACGGAAAGGCCGGATTACAGCAGGAAATGCTCCAGAAGCCAAAGCTTCTACTTCTCAGTGGCAGTGATCCATTGCAAACACAGTTTAATATATAGCGCACATCCGATAGCTTGTGCGGTGTGTGGGTTAAAACCGCACTGGTATTTCTCCATTACTTCCCAGAGAGGATAGAGGACGGAGAGGAGGGAGGGAGGGAGGGAGGGAGGGAGGGAGAGACGGGTGGGGTGCGGAGAGGAAGATCAGAACTGACTTGCATGTCACCAACACAAGGTGGAATAGCTCCGCAAACAGTTCAATACCTCTGCCACTATCCAAACAGGCCGTTCCGGTCATTAATTTTAAAAAGTTGGGTGAATCTGCCTTGAACAGTAAATATTTAACCAGCGCTCTGCATTGGCTGGCCCTCATAAGCCCAGTTCTAAATAGTGCAAGTGCACACACACACACACACACACACACATAGAATGAAAACTAATTACCAGCAGCAGAGCCACTCGTCTGCCAGCATAAGAAACAGAAGGTCAAGAGAGTCAGTAAGCCACTGTCAAATAGTCATGTTACCCAATGATACAAATTAGCCACTTTTTCTTCAACCTTAACTCATAAAAGATGTCCAATATGGGTATCTATTACCGCAAAAGTTTAGTTTAAGTTTAGTATTTTAATTTAGTAGCTTTTTGCCATAGCAAGATCCATATATCTACGTACATTATGGCTTGGAAACCACTACAGCTTGCACCAATTACAGTCGTCCCATTGTACAATCTGCATGTCTTTGGACTGTGGGGGAAACCGGAGCACCCAGAGGAAACCCACGCAGATATGGGGAGAACATGCAAACTCCACACAGAAAGGCCCTCGCCGGCCACGGGGCTCGAACCCGGACCTTCTTGCTGTGAGGCGACAGCACTAACCACGACACCACCGTGCCGCCCTGTCTGAGCTTCTGTGATAGAAAATTAATCAACACCTTCTGACCAATCAGATTTGAGATCCAGATGATGTACTTTAGATTACGAGGTTCTCCTATGATCCTGAGTGTTTTTTTAGTTTGGCACAGTGTTACAGAAAAGCATGACACAAAAATGTATGAATATTTATGACGAAACTTGCTATGCACATTCTTAGAAGTGGAGAGTAAATGTGTGGGAATGTGCAAAGGTCAGTGACCATTATAAAAAAAAATGTGCATAAATTATGAACAAGCAGCTCGTGTGCTTTTGCTTGTGATACATTTCTCCCGTCTCTTATTTCATATTCTTCAGTTTCCCCCATGCGTCATCCTTTCTTCCATCCTCGGCATCCCTGTTCTGCTGTTACTTCTGATTTCTCTCTCTCTCTCTCTCTCTCTCTCTCTCTCTCTCTCTCTCTCTCCCCTTGTATTTCTGCTGATGGGCAATTACACTGGCCTGATTTCCTTTGCTGTACTAATGGAACTCTGCTGCCACATTAAAGAGTATAAATATTTAAGCCTGATTTGCCATGCACAATGATAATACGGTGTTATCATCAGCGTTACCTGAGTTTCTGTGAACACATTGATGAACCTCGTCAGTAATGATTGTGTTCAGTCATTTACAGTTATCTGCGCAGCAGTCCATGTACAAGATGTTGCATTCATCTGTTTATCATTTCGAACTGCACACTGAAACAGCTTCTTATTGTCCTTTTCGGCAATGATTTTAAAAAATACTTTTTTAAAATTCGACTGATTTCATGACACACAAGTCAAGAAATGTAATATATAGGTATGTACAAGCTGTGATCAAGAGCGGAGGAAGAAGTGTTGCTGCTACGTGTGAGCAGACTTCTCCCAGACCTGCCATACATGTGCAGTGG
>JAPEIY010000006.1:42378130-42389396 GCA_026122135.1 Cathorops aguadulce | reverse complement strand
GGAAGCCATTCTGAAGCAGACAGGGGTGATTCTAAATGAGCCAAATAGCCGAGACAGGACCAATCGTCAAAATTTTGTTGATCGTTCAATTTCATCCAAGATATTCCAGAAAAGGGGCTAAAAGTGTTAAAAACCGGAATTTTCCTTTAAGTCAATAAAGATTAGGGAAATAAATGTCACTTTTTTGGTAATAAAATTTTTCATTAAAATCTTTTTTCAAAAAATATTGTGGGAAAATCGAATCATGAACCCAACATCAAGAATAGAATCAAATTATTGAGTGAATTATTACATACCTAGCTGTAACTAATAAAAGTAAATAAAATTATTAAAAACTGCATGTGCTCTGTGGGAAACAGCAGTACAGATACTATCTGAACTCTTGTATAAATGAAGCCTCCCTGGTAAACCACATATGGTTTCATTTTCTTAATTTTAATCTCTGCTCTCGTTTTGAGTGTGGTACACATTCACGGACAACACCTCAGCAGTGCCGCAGGCTGATCGTCTGCATGCCATGACGCATTGATGCAGTAATTTGCGGTAAACTAAGTACCGAGTGTATAACTGAACATACTTTTCAGAAGCTGGACATTTCTGTATTGTAAATCTTTTTTTTTTTTTATCTTCAGAAATATTCTAATTTGAGATACTGGATTTCTGATTTTCATGAACTATAAACAATCAAAAAAAAAAAAAGGCTTGAAATATTTCACGTTACATGTAATGAAATCAATGTATGAAAGTTTACCTTGAATTAAATTACAAAAAAAAAAATCAAACTTCTCAAAAAGATATTAAAATTTTGAGATGCACAAGTCATGTTCAATAGTCTATCCTCCCGGTACACAAACTTGATGTGTGCAATCTAGTAAACTCCTCCCCACCGCCCCCCACTTTTCCAGCCAGAAAGTGAGGATGGATTACTTTAATCCACACATTGGCCATCCTGATACAAGGAAAACAAGAGACAGAACTGCCAGGAGAGGCAAGGGTTTCTTTCTTTCTTTTAAAGGAGAGCCTGGCTTGACCATTAGCAGAATTTGACCTCTGCTGGAGTGGAGAATCTGGAATGGGGAGCAAAAGCACAAACCTTAAAGGCATGGTTGTGGGAGAAGAGGGTGCCGGTCCCCTCTGTCCCCCAATAGAGAATATGTGGGGAATTTTAAAACAAAAAATTATGTATTATTGCACACCTTAAGACCTGTTTGCAGGAAGAATGGGACAAAGTAACATGACACACCTCAGCACTTGATGTCTTCAGTCCCTCAAACATATTGTGTGTGTTATAAAAAGGTATGGAAACAAAGTGGTAAATGCTTTAATATCCCAACTTTTGTGCAACACATTTAAGAAAAATCAAAACTGAAATGTGCATTTTGAAAAAAATAAAAAATCAAATTCATGAGGTAAACCATCAAATGTGCTGTTGTATTAAGTGCAACAGAGATCAAAGATTATTTGTAAATCATTGTTTTCAGTTTTAATTTCAACATATTGTCCCAACATTTCTGATTTAGGGTGAAGATATTTAAATGTTCTAACTGATAAGCTTCATTGTTTACTATACAACCACAGTTCCAAAAAAGTTGGGATGCTATGCAAGACAAATAAAAACAGAATGTGACAATTTGCAAATCATTTGCAAACCCTGTCCAATTTTTAATGAAATATAAAAAGACATGTCAAATGCTGAAACTCAAATATTTTTTTTAAATATGCATTCATTTTGAAATTAACTCCACCATGTTTCAAAAAAGTTGGGATATGGCCAAAAAACACTGGAAAAGTTGCATAAGTGTTAAAAAACACCCCCCCCCCCCCAAACAACCACTAATTAGGTTAATTGGCAACAGGCCAGTAACATGATTGGGTATGAACAGGGTCCCAGAGAGGCAGAGTCTTGCAGAAGTAAAGATGGGGAGGAGTTAACAATCTATGGTACATCATATCATGAAAAGATTTAGAAAATCTGGAGAAATCTCTGCACGTAAGGGACAAGGCCAAAAACCAACATTGGATGTCCATGATCTTGAGGTGACACTGCATTAAAAAACACACAATTCTGTATTTGAAATCACTGCAGGGGCTCAAGAACACACTTGAAAATCGTCTGTGAATGCAGTTCATCACTGCATCCACAAATGCAAATTAAAATCATAAAAATATCTAGAAACACCACCACCTCCTCTGGGCCCCAGCTCACTGACAGGTGACTAGAGCAAAGTGGAAAACTGTCCTGTAGTCTGACAAATTGACATTTGAATTTGAAAGAAGAGAGGGACCATCTGGCTCATCAGTACACAGTTCAAGAGTCAGCATCTGTGATGGTATGAGGGTGCATTAGTGCACATGGTAGCTTGCACACCTGGGAAGGCACTATACACACACAGGTTTTGGAGCAACATGCTGCCATCCAGATGGCGTCTTGTTCAGGGAAGACCTTGTTTATTACAGCAAGACAGACAATGCCAAACCAAACCATATTCTGCATGCATTATAACTGCATGGCTCCACAGTAAGAGTGTCTGGGTGCTAAAGTGGCCTGCCTGCAGGCCAGATCTGTCTCCGACTGAAAACATTTGGTGCATTATGAAGAACAAAATATGACAAAGGAAACCCCAAACTGTTGAGCAACTGAGACTGTAGATATCAGACAAGCATGCGAGAACATTTCTCTTTCAAAACTACAGCAATTGGTCTCATCAGTTCCCAAACATTTATAGTGTTGTTAAAAGCAGAGGTGATGCAACCCAGTGGTAAACATGCCCCGGGCCTAACTTGTTTTGAATTGTGTTGCTGACATTGAAGTAAAAAAAAAAAAAAGAGCATATATTTTTGCTGAAACACAAAATGTCTCAGTTTCAACATTCGATATGTTGTTTGTACCATTTTCAAAGAAATATTGGGTTTCAATGACTTGCAAAATCACATTCTGTTTTGATTTACATTTTACAGTGTTCCAATTGGGGTTACACTCATCCTGCAACACATTCCAAAAAAAGGTGGGACAGAGGCAAAAAAGACTGGTTGAAGAAAGCTGTGACATGCTTTAAAAAAAAAAAAAACACCCACCCCCCTGCTTATTTGGAACATTCAACAGGTAAATTGGTAATTGGAAAGGCTAAGTTGTTCACAAGCAAGAATGTGGGCAAATAGTCCAACAGTGAAAACAATGCTTCGCAATAGACATTTGCAAGAAAATTTAGAGATTTCACCATCTACAGCCCATAATATTAAAATAAATAAATATGCTAATCTGAAGACATCCATGTACATAAGGCCAAACTGAGTGTTGTTAAAAGGTGATGTAATGGTAGTAAAAATGCCCCTCTGCCAACCTTTTGGAATGTGCTGAAGGTATCAAATTTAGAATGAGTACAAAGTTGGTCAGCTTGAACATAAAAATATCTTGCCTTTGTATTGTATTTAATTTGCTCGATGTCAAAAAGGATTTTCTGGAATCGTGGCTGGAAGTAAAAAGCCCATATCTGTCTTTAGCAGTTTATGTACTGCCTCACCAAGGTGACAAATTGTAGCCCCACCTGTTGTCCAAATTTCTCATATTAATCAACTTTTAGCAGATCAGACATACTGACTGAACAGGAGGTGATGCACTGACAGGTCAACTTTCAAAACTTTACAGATGTATATCTAGTGTCAGTAGAACCAGAAGTTAAGAGCATTTGAGCAACTGGAATTAATTTCCTGCAACAAAAAACAGACAGGATTCCTTCCTTCCAGACAATCAAATCAATCAATCAATCAGTTGGGGGGGGACCCCATACACACAGCCCACACAGTGACAACACTGAACAGTTGGATTCCTCAGCCACACACCTTCTGACAAGCAATTAAAGATTCAACAAATCTCAGTGCAGTTACAGTACCCTCTTGTGTCTCAGAATTGAAATAACACACTGGAACATCAAGACCCAAGATACCTCAAGTTCGTCTTGCACTCCAGAATGTGTCTGGAAGTAAATTGCTTGAGAGAAGCACAAACAAAAACAGTCAAAATTAAATTAGCACGAAAAGCAAACTTTTTATAAAATCATACAGCCCTAATATATAAGTCCATTTCTGAAAGGGGGAAAAAATGCAGTCATGGTATTAACAAACCTTTAACAATCCTTTATTGATAACAGATCATGTTCACTGTATCCTAATGAAACACAACATTGTACTGGGGTCTATAATTACACGGATGTTAGCAGGTGGATAGAGAGGGTCAGAGAGATGGACTGAGGGAGGAAGAGAGAATGTGGGCATGAGAAAGAGTGCAAGAGATTAATAGACTGAGAAAAAAAAAAAAAGTAGTGAGACAGCCTTCTATCACAATCTCAAAAACAGATTGGGCCAGCAATCTCCCCCTTCCCAACTCCTCTCACAAAGCACATCTCATAAAACCACATCTTCTGAATAAATAAAATCTGTCGCAACAAATCAATCTAGTCATCATTGTAGATATACAAAAACATAGGGTGCCTGTCCATGAGCACCCACAGCACAAAATATATATATCTTTTACTATTTCAATTAGTAAATTTATTTCCTTGCTTTAACCATCATAAAATTAAGCTTTCCAGCATATGGCTACAATTTATTTGTACCAGTGGGAAATAAAACTGCAAATTAATTATTTATATATATATGAGACACACATACACATTAACAATATTCTCCGATCGAACACCACACATTTTAAAGCTGCACACCAGGTCAGGTGAGGTCAGTGGAAATAAAATCAGTAGGGAGGGGAAAGAAAACATTTTTTAGAAAGGCCTTGAATATAGACCATAGTTTCTGTTGGGTGGAAAAACATTTAGCTCAAATGAGCACATATGACAAATGTGTATCAAGATAGCCTGATTATTACCCAGACAGGTGAGAAACTAAAGGGAAAAACTAAGTGCTGGGCCACCTCAATCTGCCAAAACAGCTTCAATACGCCTTGGCACAGGTTCTTCGTCTCTCTGAAACTGTACTGGAGAGATGAACAACATTCTTACAGAAAGATATGACCTCAATCAGTGCTTTTTCACAGTGATCTGGTGACTGTGAAGGCCAGAGCATGAGATTTCCATCTTTTTCACACTTGTGCCCTGTGAATGGGTCAGAGTCACTCCTGAATTAACCACACCCATCAGGACAAACGTTTCATGCCAGCAAAATGCCCTCCGCAGTACAACAGACCCACTGATTTTTCCTTTAATGTCATCCGTGTCCAGGTATGAATATTTAAAAATATTTAAAAATCAGGATACCTTGGTACTTGTACATATGCATGAAAGGCATGAGCAACAAGGAAGTTGTTCAAAACTATACATGCATGTTTGTGTAAACAAGTGGTACATTCATCCATAGCCAAATGTCCTCCAAGTAAACCCTTAATGCCGAGGATCTTCCGGTCATTCTCACAGGCACAGATTAACATGGGAAACTAAAAATACTGTTAAATAACTGTCAACCCACTGCTGGACACAAAATGAAGGGGAGGGGGGCAAGAAATAAGAAAGGGGTGGAGTAGAAGGGAAAAAGATTCACCCATGAAAAATTCCAGTACCTACTGGAGTAGTGTTTGCGCGCTGTTGTCCTGGCAAACATCACAATATCATATGCATGCATGCAGTTAAGCGGTTTTGCTTTAGAAATACTTTACCAACCTCAACCGTCTCAATTACTTGAGTTAAAGTCATGCTATTCCCCTATAACCAAATCTAACTGCAAATAATACCAATTATACCATAGATCATACTGAAAAAAAAAAGCTTCAATAAAAAGCTTTAAAATGCAGAATTGTTTAAAAATTAAGTTAAAATGTATTGTGTTAAATGGTTCTACATAGTACACTGTTTTTAGAGAAAAATTCAGAAGGCAAGCCACAAGTCAGGACCACAAGTAGAGAAATGAGAGGACGAGCAAAGAGAAAAGATCTGAAGGTTTTCAAGGAGAGGTTTTGAAGCCAGTTCTTCTTGGATCCCCAACTTTTTCTAAATCTACTGCACAAAAATAGATTTCACTTATTAAAACAGATTTAAATCAAAGACTGCAGGAGGTCATAAAAATTCTGAATTCAGCCGAGGGCCTTTTAGAACTGGATTGTGAAGCACCGTTTCATCACGAGTGCCACAGGAAGTGGAAGGTCAGCGCGCAAGACCGCCCAAAACTTCACCATATTTACGCTCCCTACAGTAGTTCATTTTCCCCTCAAGCTGCTGAGTGCACATGTCCTAGTTAACACTTGTTCTAATGAGAGCTACTACTCTGTTGTTTTATGGTAAGCACCAAAACTAGCATCCGACAAAAATATAACTGCTAACAAAATGCAAAAAAGATATATAAGGATATTCAAGCAGCAGGATGACAAACGAGAGGAAAAAAAAAATCAGATAAGAGTGTAAATGCAGGGTTTAAGTTGAGGTGGTGGCTGAACATGGTGAACACTCTGAAATAAGTAATGCCTATTGGTCATGTCCCTGGAAAGCTGTGCATGCGTAGAGTGAGGAGGAGAGTCGTGTATGAGACAGGTGAAGCTCATCATGCTAGAGCACCCTGCATCACAGAGAGGTCCAAACACCTTGCCTCTCCCTCTCAGAGCTCTTGCTGGTGCTGCAGTCTGTCCACCAGCCATCATGTCCAGAGCCTCTCCTACAGCTCATAAAGCCACAAATCCTCAGTCTTGTCATCACTCTGTTAACTTACAGTGGGAAGGGGACCAAAAAATATATATATAAAATAATCACAGAACAAAAAGTGAAATTATTTCTCTCTACCATACAATGGTACAGTTCTAAAATTTAAAAAAAAAATCTTGCCATTTCTGTAGATTCCTCATTGTCGAAAGAACTGTTTTGATGCATTTGTGTTTTCGTTCCAGGCTTTGAATATTCCCTATGAATCTCTCAGAATCAAAACCAAAAAGTGAGAGAGTAAAGATTTTTCTTTTTGCGTGAACTGAGGACATTCTTGTGTGAAGATTGCAGTCGTAGGCGTCTCTGGCTACCACGGGTCATCCAGGTCACCTCCACTCTGTGACAGGGAGAAAACAAGAAAGGAGAAGAAATAAGAGAACTGAAAATATTATGGAGAAAGAGCTGCCTAGGAAGAAGCAAGGAAACAGCACTCAGGGCAAAGCATGTGGATAGGGTGAAAAGGAAAAGAAAAAAAAAAAAATCAAGAAATTTTTATAATTTTTACAAAACGCAAGTTAAACAAGGGGTATTATTTCAAAGCACTCCGATCATTCTGGCACGAGATGATTTATAAAGCCTCCTCAGAGAAGCACCCAATCGGAAGACTATCATATCAGGAAGACAGAATATTGAGGAACATGGTTTAAAAAGGGGAAAAAAAAAAAACCACACACCCCCTCACAATGCTGTTTCAATACAACCAGGTACCTCACAGGAAATGTGACGGAACCTGCTTCAATGGAAACAAGGTGGAAAGAGAAACAGACTTGATTATACCATAACAGTATGAACAAAAACTATCCCGATAAATGTAAAATGTATGTGGACCACAGCTGTGATTAGCAAATTATCTGAAAATAAAAGTACTGCTGGTTCAAAATGTGGTACCAAGTTCAATAATTTTTGTAATTATTTGTCAGACTCTCAAATGTTCCACTAATATATTTAGCTGTTGACATACCTACCTGCTCATGAAAGCATTAAAAAAAACCTAATATAGCAGAAGTTTCAAAACCACTTACCATATACAAACAGTGTCATTGTGTTTTCACCAAGAAACCAAACAAACCAGAGAAAGGCATACAGATAAATTGTTCAACGTAATTTATTTAGAAAATAACTGCAGAACCAACACACGGCCTTCCCAAACCCAAACCATGAAAATACCTACTGAGGGATGAGGAGTCAAAAGATTAAAGGGGAGAGAGGAGAAAGGGGGATTACACTTGTAGTTACATTATTATTCACTTTTAGGAGTACTACAGCAAGCATGGATTATGTATTTAATTTAATATATGTGATTAACTCAAACGTCAACATTGTTTGCAAATTATTTCCACATCCCTTTTACATCAGGAGAGAATAATAAGAGAAGGCAGAAGCAATCGTATCTTTGGTCACGACACTTAACCTTTGTGGACAGGATTACAAAATATCCAGTTCATATACTGACAGATAAGCATTTTTGTGCAAACTATGCAAGAGACAGCTATTGTTGTAATAGTAATGGTCTGTCAGTTAACCTGAGGATTGTGACGTGATGCTCATCTTACTCGAAAGGTCCCGTCAGTGTTTTTAGATGAACATGACAATGTATTTGACTTAAAATTGAAATAAGGTTGTTCCATTATTTTTCCATTTAGTCTAACTGTATTTACATTTATATGCCTTTGGTGGCAACTCCATGGCGAGTCCTTCTTCTTCTTCCCCAAAAACTCAAAACAGTGGCACACAAACGTCAGACTTTGATCATACACACATGTAAGCAATGAAACAGACACATGTACTCAACTCAGTACTTAAAAGTCACTGATATACCGTTCAATGATGTCCATATGTGTTTTGCTTTCATCTTTTGCTACAGAAATATAATAAACCTCATATCCAGCATCACAATGATGCAAAACATTATATATGATTTCTAACACACACTTCCTACAACCAAAATGCAACATACACATGCAGTGCATGGAAAGCTGCATGTGCTGTTGTGCACGAGAGCAAGAAGCGACCTTGGCAAGCTCCAGTTCGTATTAGCCATTTTTAATCTTGTCCAATAGTGTAAAGACAGGAATAATACAGCCAAAAGGGTTGTGAGGGTTTCTATAGATATATTACAAATGGTCAATTCCATGGCACCACTGAAATTCTCACTTTTGACTAAATATAGATTCGACAAGGTCAATATTGGAGCAATTCTCAGTACTGCACATCAGAAAAGTGCTGACTTGTAGACAGGGCTGGAATATGCCAAGGATATCGTTTCACAGTTACTGGGCAGGTTTTCAGTTACAAGAATAGTGATTCAACCTTTCCCCATTACTGGCATTCCTGCTGAGGAATGACTGACCCTGATTACAGGCCACCAAATTCTCTCTCCACATTAATTATTTAAATACAAGCAAATCATTAACCAAAAACCTGCACTGGAACTGTACTGGAAGGGAGACGTGCCATGGGGCATTCAGGAAGCTGACTAGTGCTCTGAGCCAGGGAGAAAGGAGGAAATTTCGGGTCTGAAAATGGCTAAACTGATATAGGGTCATGCGACAGGAGGATCGGAAAGCTCGTCAAGTGCTGCTGACATGGCTGCCTCTTCTGCGCCGTCCTCAGTGTTTACAGACTCGCTGGCAGTGGATGGTGGGTGTGAGGGACGCTCCTCCTGAGTGCTGGACAGCCGGTAGGTGGAGAGGGCTTGTTCCAGCACGTGGCGATACTCGCCCCGGTGGCTGAGGCGGAACTGCCGGAGCACCTCCAGGAGATGGGCAGCAGCGCTGCTCTTTTCATCCTCGCCAGCCGCACCTCCCTGGTCGTCCTGGTGCAAGACGCCAGTGTCAGTGGACAGAGCAGGTTAAGAGAATTGGACCTGATTAGCACAGGCCGCCTGCCCGAGATCTTACACTGCCCTCACCTTGGCTCATATTAAACGACTCAGAATAGGGTTCAGCAACAAAGCTGGGGCAGACTCAATTCTGAGAAAGCTGATAGCTGTAGTACATGTGCGAGTTTAGGAGTGCGAGGATATGTACTGAACACATGTGCAAGCCTCTGATCAATCACAAAAAAAATACAAAATAAAACTCAGGCAATGCAAATTTCCTGGCATTCTGATTTTAAACCAAGTATCTGACAAAGATGAAATGCACAAACAAAACATTTACAAGCAACACAAGAATACTGAAATAATGCAAGAGACAAGAAAATGGCAAGGATTGTCAGGGAGGACATTATGAATTCAAGCTAATTTTAAACTGGCCTGCCTTAAAGAGGATAGACACTCAACTTTCCTCATAGATCAGATACTCCCATTTTGAAAACATCCCATCAAACCCTCAATGTGAAAATCCTCATATGCATGTGCTCTGATTACAGAACCTGACAGATGATGTAATAAATATCTGTACTGACAGACTGAAAGTTTAAAGTGCCTAAACAAGTCTGTACAAAGAAGCATTTCAAGATTAAGACAAAAAAAAAAAGCTACTCACCCCATCATCGTCTCTATGTGGGTTAAGCCTGTTGTACACGGCCTCAATTACACTGCGTCTAGGAAGTGGGGGAGAAAAAAAAACAAAACAAGTGCATTGCAAATGATAAGGGGGCCTTACAAAGTTGAAAAACGTTCAACTGATCACTTTCCAAAAGTTAATACAAGAACATTCAAAGATCACCTCTGCAACCTGTGACATGAGGCATAATACTGAGCAACACTAATATTTAGCTCAAGTTCTCCTACTTGCTTGCAAGACCACCTCCTGGTGGTAAATTTGGGATGTTCTCAGCAGAGAGACTGCGCATGACACAAGCCAGGTCCAGGGCTGCTTCCTCTCCTGACTTCTCCATGATCTCTGAAGGGGAAGACAGGCAGTAAGAATGTTACACAGGCAGGCACTGCCACTGACCCACAAGACCAGATCATTCCCCATGCACTCGGAATGGAGAAAACACCCGGATGCACACTTGAACCATTCTCACCATTCCTGCAGACACAGCACTTGACATGAACATGTTTCCAGTGTTGTGTTAACAGAGGTGAGGATGACAGAATACTGCTCCGAGCAGAACAGGGTGACAAATGTACTGCATCACTGCTCCTCCACTGATGTCTCCAGTGTCTGGGCAATATCTGTGAACTGGTGAGGCACTGACGACAGGATCATAAACCTCCACATCCAGGAGCTTTTCAAGGACTCCTGGGGTTAATTCAAAATTTCTTAAACTTGCCAGAAACTTAAGTTGAGAAAAGGCAGCTGGGAGGAGACAAGGGTCTCATGAAAAAGGAGTGCAAACCAACCATAAAAATTACGCAGAGCACCAGAGAAAGATTGTTTACAATTCGAGACCAGTCCACAAAACTTTTGCACACAGATTTTTCCACGTGTCATGCTTGATGCATAAAGGCCAGAAGGACTCACTCTCTTGTCCCACAAGCTTCATTATCAGACCATCTGCATGATCGTGAAAACTACCCACTCCTGAGACGTTGCCAAGTCCTGATATACAGTGGTGCTTGAAAGTTTGTGAACCCTTTAGAATTGTCTATATTTCTGCATAAATATGACCTAAAACAT
>JAPEIY010000006.1:41821092-41831496 GCA_026122135.1 Cathorops aguadulce | reverse complement strand
GACTTGTCCAGGGTGTACCCCGCCTTTCGCCCGTAGTCAGCTGGGATAGGCTCCAGCTTGCCTGCGACTCTATAGAACAGGATAAAGCGGCTAGAGATGATGAGATGAGTTTGACAACACCTATGACACGCAAGGACGATATTCAAGAATGTGTAAAATCATTGGTCAGGGTCAAACTTGTAGTGTTGCCAGTCTCCTGGCCAAAATTTATGACACTACGATTGCCTAGTTTGACATGGTGAGCATCGTGAAAGACAAAAATATCTTGTAGTCTGATCCTGGTATTAGTCGTCTGGGTATTTAAAATAAGAACCGATACGGTTTTCATTACAGTGACTTTATTAGTCTGGGGTATGAACTGATCTACCAGGCTAATGTTTCACACTATATAGGCCAACTTGCACTGTAACTGACCTGCTCTGATAATATAAGGATGTTAGTGTCAAAGGTTTATGAGCATGCATTATAAAAAGATGAATTCCAGCTATAAAACACTAAAAGATATTCCTCCTTATGAGGCCACTGATTCCTGTTCCTATTCACACCAGTATGTGGATGGGTTCAGGTGATTTGAGTCCACTGGTTTGAACTGACATTTATGACTGGCTAACCGCTGCTGTGTGTGTGACCAAACGAGTGACGCATTGCAGGTACAAACGAGCCAATCAGAAACTTCCGCACGACCGCATCACCAGAAGTAATCATCCGCAGTCAGATAGTCCCTGTATCTTTTAGCGAATATTTTTGTTCCGAGAGCAAAACACGAACTCGTTTCACTTCTGACAGGTATATTTTGAAACATGATTTTTAATTAATGTTGACTCGAGCGTGTAATTTTTCAATATTTGTGACAGGATTTTCGCCAGAATGCAGATAAGCCGGCGGATGGATACACGGACAGGGGAGGCGGTTTATGTACAACCGTCAAGGCGGGTCTGTGCTGTGCCGAGTTTTCTCTTCAGCGGTTCAGAGGCGGTCTTACAGGGCACAACGCTAGGAAACACAAGCATAGGAAAATGGTGAGAGCTTTTATTTATAACACGTTATAAGGATTTGCATTTCGTAAAAAAAAAAAAAAGCATTACAGTCGTCTTTAAAAAAAGAAATTGGCGTAACACAAACAGAGTATCAATGGTTTATCACTCACCACTTATCTCAACGACTTATGGTTGCTGTTTAATAAATAGTATTAACCTATAATTTAGTCACTTAACTATAAGTTATTAATACTTTTAAAATGTTTTTGTAGGGGTATGAGTTTCGTTTGGTTACATCATTTGGATAGTTCAGGCGCTAGCCTGGTAGCTAGCTGAGTTAGCTGAGGTACAGCATTGCATCCTGGGTTTATTTATTAGTTTTTATTTATTTGATTCTTGCTGGGTAACTACTTATCATTATGTAGATGCTGTTTTATTCAGTTTGTTTTTGTTTTATGTTTGTACAGCTAGCTAATCGTTAGCTGTACATACTTGGTGTTCCCGCCTTTTTTTGTGTGTGGGGCAATATAAAAACTGCCCATGATTCATTATGAATGGTTTTTCTTTCTTTTTGTTCAGATATAGTGTTTTTTTTTTCATTAGTAGTTAGCTAGTATTACAGCTTACTTCAATGCTTGGAGTAAAACTGAAAGTATCTTAGCTGTTGAACCGTGTGTGCAACTGAATATTTTTTTAAAACCTGTCCAGGATAAAGGTGCTTTCTGATGCTCTGTCTCATGTTCATGCTTGGACCCAGTAACAAGTCAGTAAACTAATCACAAGCTAAATATCTAAGTGGTAAATTCATTTCTGTCTCATAAACATGAGTAAAATGTGCGTGGGGGGAATCACAACCTTTTAATTTACTACTTGTCAGTAGTTTTTAAACAAATGTAGGCCATATATAATGGTGCACCATTTTATGGTGCATAATATGAGGCTGGTATAATAACTCCTGTAATTTACCCTGGCCACGCCTGAACATTAATTCATTGTCATAGCTGGTCCAAGTATGTGGTGATGATGAGCTTCTCAAGTGTCCTTACTGTAGTTTGTCTCCTAAGGTGTGTTTTGCTGTGAAAGTTGAACTGGATGTTTAAAATACCTTAACAGCTGACCGCTTATTTTAATGGGAAATGGGGCTCATAACTTGTGTAGTAAGTGCCAGGGTTTTTCTGCACAAGGTGCAAAATGTTGTTTTTGTCCCATTAGGGTCAGCTTGTTTATAAGGGAAGACTCAGTGATTTTGTTTTCCCTCATCTGCAAGCCTGAATTACAAGCTATATCCTCATCACCCTGTTGAGTTGTGCAGTGGAAGGTGGGGAGAGTGTGGGTTTGGTTGAAGGGATGATGAATGTGTGATCTGTAGTGGGTTTGTTCAGAGTGTTTTGTTTTATGATGCTGGAGTGTTTTAAATATGACCTGAAAGCCTTTCCTTGATTTGTCTTGTTTTCATTTGCAGGCTGATCAACTGACGGAAGAGCAAATTGCTGGTAAGGCCATAAATGTTGAGTGGGTTGGGTTTTTTTTTCTCCCCCTTTTTTTTTTTTTGGTGCCCAATTTAGTCTGTCTTTGCACACTCCTTGTTGCATGGTTTCTTGCAGTCCTGCCAACAACGCATATGCTGTTAAGTTGTCATCTCTCTCGTTGCCTTTTAAGGTGGGTTTGTAGACAAGCTTGTGTTGGCTATGAGTGCATCTGTGGTTTTGTCAACTGAAGTGAGATTACTCCTCACAAAGGCCATTAAAGAAATGTCCTGTAGGCATTTGGAAATATGAGTATACTTAATTCAGTGTTGTTAATTGGTCTGTAGTGCCTCTAGATTAAGTTGGTCTAATAGCTCTGTTTTTGGTTGTTTGCATGGTGTCTTAGTTGAACTAATGTTTTGGGGTGCGGTTTCTTTTAAGATGCCTGCTGTGGAAGTGGTCACTTGGTATTATTTTAAGATCAGTCTCCTAAAAATTCCACCATTTTATAATGGTTTACTTGTATGGATGCAGAACTCCTTGTACTTTCACCCCCTTTCTCTTCTGCGTTTGCCTCCATTACACATTGCAGTGTTTAACTGGGTGTTCCTGGGGCAGCTTTTCCCAGAGGCATGCAAAAATTCCCCTTTGGTAACTTGTAGTCCTTTACTGATCTTGCCAACTTTGTGCAGAAGGCAGTGTCATTTCCTTGGCTTAAGACTTAATGTGGGCCAGTGTTGCCATGACTAGTTTGTTTGTGTCTCCCACAGCTCCCTCCTGCTCGAGACATTTTGGTCAAGGCATTGTTGGTTACTGTGTCTTGGTAACGGTCATAAATACAACTGTCTGAAAAGATTGGAATTGATTGCCAGCACAGTGAGTTTTCAGCCTTTTTGTGTGGGAAGGGCAGCAGTTTTTATCTGCAGTGATTTAGTTGTAGACCTTTTCTTAACAATAAGCTTCAGTTGTGAAAAGATCTGGGCATCTGTTGTACCTGCTATAAACAACTGAGATACTGCAATGAAAACTCAGTGTGTGTGCTTTAAGTGGTTGAGTCATCTTAAACAGACTTGGTGCAGTGTTTCTCCACAACCAATAAATAATAGACTGAATAAATTTTGTAATCTTGGAAAATTGCAAGAATGCGAACAGTGCTGCCAATCTGAGCACATTTATGTTGTGTATTCTGACCCAATGTTTGCCTCCTGACAGAATTCAAAGAGGCTTTCTCGCTATTTGACAAAGATGGAGATGGCACCATTACCACTAAAGAGCTTGGTACAGTGATGCGTTCTCTGGGGCAGAACCCAACAGAAGCTGAACTTCAGGATATGATCAATGAAGTGGATGCAGATGGTGAAGACACATTACCCAGATTAACCAAAATGGTTTAATGGAAACCTAAGTCCATATTTGAACTGCTAATTACAAAAATGCAGTATGAGGCCCTGTGTAGTTTAATGTGTGTTTTTTTTTTTTTTTTCTGCTGTGGTTTTCTCAGGCAATGGAACAATAGACTTTCCAGAGTTCTTGACCATGATGGCAAGGAAGATGAAGGACACAGACAGTGAGGAAGAGATCAGGGAAGCTTTCAGAGTATTTGACAAGGTATCCTATTGGCTGATTGTCAATGAGTAATGCTTGCCCTTTGTTTCTGGACTATTGCTTACTTGTCTCTGTGTACAGGATGGAAATGGATACATCAGTGCTGCTGAGCTGCGTCATGTCATGACAAACTTGGGGGAGAAGTTAACAGATGAGGAAGTCGATGAAATGATCAGAGAAGCAGATATTGATGGTGATGGCCAGGTCAATTATGAAGGTATGGATGCCAGGTCTGATTTTGGGAAGGCATTCAAGTCTGTAAAGAATGACTTTGAAGTAATAAAAAAAACTCTTTCTCTCTCTCTACAGAATTTGTACAGATGATGACAGCGAAGTGAAATCCTTGTACAGAATTTCTTGTATAAAACTTTGCCTTTTTCTTTTTAATCTATGTAAAATGTTTCATTTTAATTTTCCCCATCTTCTGCTGTCCAAAGGAACTGCATGTGTAATTTTCTTTTTGTTTCGCCCCTTTCCGTGCTTGGTAATTGTTTTGATCTAGCAGGCCGTCACAGGATCAGGTGATAGGTATAGGCAGACAGTTTGGCTAGCACTACCTTCTTTTTGTGCTTTTTGTAGTCTGCTTGCCTGTCACCTCAAGAGTGGAGTCTAAAATGACTCCAGTTTCTCTCTCCCTTTTTTTTTTCTTTTTTCCCCCCTTTCGAGGAACTGCTCTGCATGGACAACAAACTACTTATAAAAGTGGAAGAAAATCCTCAACACTGCACTATTGCAACATCAGTGAATTAAATACTAACGGGTTTATCGGCAGGTACTCGTACACTATATAGTCTTTTTTTTGTATTTGTTCTCTCGTTATTACTATGCTTTATAATGGTCACTTTTCTTTGTTAACTGCTTATGGCACAGCCATGCCTCAAAGAATCCATTCCAAGTTGTATATTTGTTTTCCAATAAAATTAACAATTAATCCCAAATGTCTTTTGCCCACTTGATAAAAGATGTTTTCAGCTGAGCTAAGACTGGAGTTTTAAAGTTAAAGCTAAATAACTTGACAATTTGGGTCATGCTATTTTGCTCTAATACAGTCTGCATGTATCTGTCCTTTTTTTAAGGACAAAATAACCAGTTGTGGGAATGTTTGTGCTTGTGTATACAAACTCTCACATGTAGGGTTGTTTTAAGGATGTCAAATAAGCTAGGTAACTACTGTTTAAGCTATTTCAGGGAGTGTATAAGTTTTAATTCTAAATGTTTCCAGCCACTGCATGCTTGCTCTATCCTCGTGGATGTTTTCCCAGCAATGCTAATGTTCAGCTTAGCTTGATGTCTATTGAAGCACTGCCATTCCCTTAAAAGGGGCTGTTGAAAAGCAGTCACAGTTCAGTGTGGATGTCCAAAAGGCTAGAGGCGGAAAGGCAAACATGTTGCCGAGTGTCATTGTTAATGTGCGTAGATATTGCTGGCTGATGAGGCCTTTTGGTGTAATCAAGTGTAGGTAATGGGGTATTCAAGGGTTGTTCACAAATCTAATGTCATGGAGTCCAGCCGCTGTATGAAGTCATTCATGCTTCTCATTTCCATAAATCATAGATTAGGCACATGGGCATACTTTTTTTTTTTTTCTTAGCAACCGTAAAGTCCCATCCTATGGATGCACTCACTTTTTGCATGTGCTGAAGGATCATCTGAAAGCTGCACGGAGGACATTGTGGGCTCTGGAGAAGGAGGAAAAAATTGCTTTATTTTTGTGTATTATTTGTGGTGACCGTTGTCGGTAGTGTTTTGGAAATCTTGGAGCTGGGTGTCTTAATTTAGTCTGGCTATCCATAGCTGTAGCTAGCGGTCATGCTTTATTCAGTTTCAAGAAACGTTACTACTCTGCAAGAGGACCTGTTTAAAGCTGTCTGGAGTCTCGGGCATTCATAATCGTTTACATCCCCATCTAAGTGGAAAATTCAAAGGCTGGTAGCAGTTCTCAAATGTCAACTTCTCAGAGGAAATGCCTCATTTTCTCCATGTTGAATTTTTTTTTTTTTAAATAGAAAGACTAGACTTGATAATACAAATGGCCTTTGATTTTTATCTCTGTTTAAGCCAGGTGTTTACACTGTTGAGTAGACGTACAAGCTTGTGTGTAAGATGCAAAATGGGCTGAATAATATTGATTTAGCAAAGATGGTTTGCATTACTCTCCAGATTTTCTCATAAAGGAAATGCATCCTTATCAGAGACTGAGTTCTGGTCAGATATGCTGGCTGTCTATCTCTAAGGGATGTTGATTTACACTTAAGTCAGCAAGAACCCGATGTACGCCTTTCCTTGACCCTTAAGATCATCTTTCGCCCTAGCCCTAACTGTCCACCATCTCCACATATGGTTTAGTAATCACTTGGGTCATTATCACATACTGCTGATGGATGTTGTGTGCATGCTCCTGAGCGAGCCTCTGGCTACTCCTGTTGTTGCTATGATAAATGTATGAAGGTGTCCTAATAGGCCTCTGCTTTATTTTTTCATATTACTGACATTGACGATGGCTAGAAGGAGCATACCGTGCCTGTGTTCCAAAGAGCTTAATTTTAAAACCACATTCTTTATTCGCCTGAATCCGGTGTTCGGAAACCTAGAAAATGGAAATTGAAAGTGGGTCATTTGTGGCTCTGCAATTAAGATTCTGAACAAATGAGAGATTGTGGACTTGAGTGAGGCTCTTGGCCTGTGACTACTTGGGCTAAAGCACCAGTTTCCAATCTTGGTCTCCATATGCTCTGTCCATCAAACTTTTTTTTTTTTTCTCCCAACATGCCTGATTTGATTTAATTGACTTATTTAACAGCCCTTCCTATGTTGGAGTGGGGGTGTGTTGGAAGAAGCCTTTGTCACGTGCGAACTTGAGTACAGTGAAACTTGTTCTCTGTATTTAGCAATGAACACGTATGCATACACATCCAGAGCAGTGGGCAGTTATGCTACAGTGCCTGGGGAGTATTTCGGGGTTAGTTGCCCTACTCAAAGGCACTTCAGCCCAAGGTTGCCCCATGTTAACATTACTGAATGCCTTTGATCTGTGGAGGAAACATGCAAACTCCACCTAGAAAGGCCCCCTATTGGCTGCTGGGCTCAAACCCAGAACCCTCTTGCTGTGAGGCATCAATGCTAACCACTACATCACTGTGCTGCCCTAGGGAACCGGGAGAGCATAAAAATATGCAGGCCAGGGGGTTCTCCAGAACCAGGGTTAGGAACCTGTGGAATAAAGTTTATATAGTCCAAATGGTTGAAGGTTAAAAGCCTTGCTTGAAAGACCGGTTATATTACAGGCATTTAGCAGATGCTCATATCTAGAGCAGAGTTGGAGGTTAGGTGCCTTGCTCAAGTGCACTTCAGCCATTCCTGCTCGTTCAGGAAATTGAACCAGTGACCTTTTAGTCCTAAAGCTGCTTCTTGAACCATTAGGCTGTGGCTTCCCTACAGCTTATATTCAGAAGATCTGGGATCTAAACACAACCTTTGGCCTGAATGTTTGTAAGGCATGTCGAAGAAAGTGCCAGGAAAAATGTAAAATAAGTTTGGTCACCATGTTTAATGGTCTGTTTGCTCAGCATACTTTTGGACAGATCAGGGTCTCGTCCAAGTGAACATGTGGTAATGGAGCAGCAGCTATATTAAAAAAAGATAATGCTTGGCAGCCACTGCCACAGCTGATCACTATAATAAAGGCTTTGCTGGGCAGGCTTAACAGCATGTACCTCAGCTAACCTTCTGCACCATACTGCCCCTCACTAATAGGACTGGAGGGCACCTGCACATGAAGTCTAATGAAATTCTACTGAACATTGTGCACCAGAAGTACAAGGAATACTCTTAGTGGTATAAGAATTTGTATAAGGAATTTACTTGATGTGAATTTTTGTGATCATTGTTAGGGGTTAACATTTTATTCCTTTGCTTGCTTTGTTTTGATTAAATCCATGACTCACTTGTTCAGATCCTTATGAATTTTCATGAAATAAAGTTGCATCAAACAGATTTTATAGTCAGGATTAAAATAACCTGCCACCAATATCCATCACACTGCACAGAAAAGAAATCCGTTGTTTTATTTCCTTCAAGTATAGACAGTGAAGTATAATATATCCCCATCAACCTTATTAGGTGTCTAGCTGTGAGTAGCCTGGCATGGGATGGGGTTGGGTCAGAAAACTGCGTAATTTGCTTCCTTACTGGTGGCTCTTTTGTCTTTCTAGAAAGGCACAGATAGAAGAAATGTGTGCTATTTCTGCCTGCATGCCTTCAAGGCTCTGGGACATGCTGGTGAGGAGGGAGGGCTGCTGAAAATAGTGGAAAGCAATTAGAATATCACAAAGTTCAGCTCTTGGAGGCAGCACTCATGAGAGTTTTTCAAACACAAGCGCTATGTTCTGAGGTGAGCGTGCAGTCCATACAGGAAATGAAGAAAGTGTGAAACAGAATGAATAAGTGTGTGGAAAAGATGGGGGTTTGTGAAGTGACATCGCAGGAATTTTACCCACAGGGAACTGAAACCAGAAGGAGAACAAAAGACTCTTTTCAGGAATGGAAATGTTAGGGGCTGGGATTATAACTGCCTGTCTTGCAGGACTACTGAGTGCAGAGCGAATGTAAACTAACTAAACTGCAAGAACAGAGGTGTGTAGGTAGTTCAGCTGTGCATTGTTTGTTTTTGAATTCCTTTTCAGTTGTTCTGGAAAAGTTGGGCGTTGCCATATGACTACCTAAAAAACTCAGCTTCACATACCTGATGGTTAATCGCAGAAGAAGCTATTTTTACCACCACCTTTCATTATAATACGTCCCTCAGTTCCAGTAGCTACCAGATACTACAAGATGCACAAGTACACAGCACAGCACTATAGTCTAGACCTCCGAGGGTCTCGTTTCCAGATGGTGTAATGAATGAAAATCCTACCAAATCCACAAATGGGTTCTGCATTAAAGGGAACAAAGTGTCTTAGTAAGGTAGTTGGACTACCATGAGCCACCAGAACAACTTCACTGTACCTTGGTACTGTACTAAATGGATGAATCCCATTTTTCCAGAAGATATTCCCTCAGTTGGTAGTTTGATAATGGTAGCGAAAAGCACAGTGCAAACACGCCAACCTTCCATAGGTCTTCAACTGGGTTGAGATCTTTTGACTGTGAAGGCCGTAACATGTTGATTTACATCTTTTTCATCCTTATCAAACCATTCAATGAGCTCTTGTGGCCTGGGTTTAGGTCAGGAGAATATGAAATGCCTCCTACAGCATAACTGACCCACTGGTTTTCCATTAATTTGTCACCCATTTCTATTTTGCATTTATAATATTACAGGATTCAGATCCTGGCCACACTAGATGTTCATTCAGTTTTACTGGATAAGGTTTTTGGTGAGGAAATTCAGTTGTAGGCTACTTAAGATACTTTTTCAATCATACTAAAATACATGTCAGTCCATGGTCATTGATGAGTGGAGCTGTTAAAAAATTTTCCACTGCCAAAGCATTTATTTTTATTGCCTCTCTGAATGGATGGGACTTTGACACGGTATAAAAGGAGAGACGTATCAGGTAATAAAACCTTGCTATCGCAACATACTATAATGCTGGGAAATAAATATTAGTTGGGATTGCACGGTGGTGCAGCAGTTCGCACTGTTGGGTTTCCTTCCCACCCCAATCCATTTCCTTCCAATCCCAAAGACATTGGGATTAGGTCAACTGGCTACTCTAAATTTTTCATAGGTGCAAGTAGAAAGAGCTGTGTTAACCCCATGGTTATAGTGGCAACCGCTAGCCCAATGTCAGCTGGGCTCCAGCTCTTCCATGACCCACAAAGGATAAGCGGTATAGATAATGAATGAATGAACAATCAGGCTTTTTTTTTTAATGCATCCATACTTGTGTGCTGTTTGGTGATTGATATTAATATCATTCACCCCTTTGATATTTTGACATAGGGTTTCACAAGAAGTGACACCTCTGTACACTATAGTAATGGCACCAATGCAGCCTATAATACCAACCACACATTACTTTCTCACTACAGTCGATGGTTTGACTACATATGTAGCACGCTGCATCATAAGTATAATGAGTTGACAAGTTTCTTGCACTTTCCAATAAATTTTCCAGAATTTCTACAACCCCGAATCCAAAAAAGTTGGGACAAAGTACAAATTGTAAATAAAAACAGAATGCAATAATTTACGAATCTTAAAAACTGATATTGTATTCACAATAGAACATAGACAACATATCAAGTGTCGAAAGTGAGACATTTTGAAATTGCATACCAAATATTGGCTCATTTGAAATTTCATGACAGCAGCACATCTCAAAAAAGTTGGGACAGGGGCAATAAGAGGCTGG
>JAPEIY010000006.1:39288514-39298747 GCA_026122135.1 Cathorops aguadulce | reverse complement strand
TCACAAATGCGCTTCTGGAAGAATGGTCAAAAATTCCCATAAACACACTCCTAAACCTTGTGGACAGCCTTCCCAGATGAGTTGAAGCTGTTCTAGCTGCAAAGGGTGGACTGACATCATATTGAACCCTATGGGTTAAGAATGGGATGTCACTTAAGCTCATATTTGAGTCGAGGCAGGTGAGCGAATACTTTTGTCAATACAGTGTATATGGGAGGCTTAAACTAGTGCTCTACTCAGTGTAAAGAGCTAAGGAGCTATATATAATTGCAATTAAATGTTAAGAAAGATTAATTTGATAGCTGCACTATAAACTTGTTTCAAGTGAGCTTGTGCCCTCTTCCTTCAGGTGCATTCAACTGACTAACTGTCAACTGTTCTTAAAAAGATATTTATTTGCATGCCTGCATGTTCTGGCCAAGTTGTTCTTTTCTTTTGTTTAAGGTATACATATTAGGTTTAGATATTTTGAAGGATTTTTCCAATGTGCACAGGCTATAGTGGCATGCACCAAGCCATACTCGAATGTAACAGAGAAATGCAGTCTGTGTACAATGGAAAAGTTCTTTGGTGAAGGTTCCATGTGTGCATGGGGATGTTCATGAGTACCCACTGGTGGCTGTCCAGATCCAATTTCGGGGGAAAAAAGCATAGTGTGGAGGCTGTGGTTAGTCTCTTCCGCAACCACCCACTAATTCTGGGAACAGATTGGCCAGGGTTGAAGGATTTAATGGAGTGAGTGGTGGTTGGCGGGTGGGTCCTGTGGTAATGCATCACAGGGGGATCCTAGCATAGTGTTGACTGGCGAGACTGTCTCAGAGCCATCTATGTCAGATCCACGTCAGAGTGACACAGAGACTGGGGAGTGCCCTGGCTCTCCTCTTTCTCTCTGGGATTTCCCAGAGGATTTCCATTTCAAGAAGGGACAAAATGAGACTTTGTGACATGCTTTTGACCAAGTAACCTCCAGCCTAATGTTGCACTTTCCTTCCCATACTTTTTGATAATTAAGGATAGACTGTATTGACTGATGCAGGACACTCAGACTGGTGAAAAAGTGACACAGTTGTTGGTCCCAAAGAGCCACAGGGAACTCCTAGTCCATGTGGCTCATTATAACCCTATGGCAAGACACCTAACCGGTCTCATGGCTCATTTCTACTGGCCATAAATTTGCAGAGATGCAAGCATTTTGCGAATGCCAGCTGGTGAATCCAGTGACCATGCCAAAAGCACCATTGTGCCCCCTTCCCCTAATTAAGATCCCCTTCGAAAGAATTGGGATAGAACTCATCAAGCCATTTGATTGGTTGGCACAGGGGCATTGCTTTAATTTAGTCCTAATCTATTATGCAACATGATACCCAAAAACAGTACCGCTGCATAGCATTTCTCGACATTATGTCATAGAGGCACAGTTTAAAATTGTCTCCTAAGTTGGGATTCCGAAAGAAATCCTGACTGACCAAGGCACTACATTTATATAACTCTATGAGTTATTGGGGGTTAAACTGATCTACACAAGTGTTTTTCATCCACAAACAGATGGCTTGGTTGAGAGATTTAACCAAACTCTAAATAACTTAATTCACAAGGTTGTGTGTGAAGGCACTTGTAACTGGGATAAATGGCTCAAGCCCATGTTGTGCGCAGTATGAGAGGTTCCACAAGCCTCCACAGGGTTTTCCCCATTTAAATTATTGTATAGGTATAAGCCACATGGCATAGAAGTCAGATGTAAAAATTGGAAGGAGGGATCTTCTAATAGTAAAACTGAAATCCAATAGGTCCTTTACGTGCATGCAAAACTCCACACACTCAGTTACCTAACCCAGGATAATTTGGGACAGATGCAGAAATGTTAGTCCTGGCTGTACAACAAGGGTGTGTGCCTGTGGGAATTCATGCTGGGAGATAAAGTTATCATATTATTGCCCATGTCAAGCTCTAAATTACTCACCAAGTGGCAAGGGCCCTTCAAAGCCACATGGTGAGTTGGGGACATTGACTTTAAGGTGAAGCAAATGGATAGGAGTGGGATGCTGCAGATATACCACCTCAATCTGTTTAAACCATGGAATGAGGGGGTCCCCTTAGCATTAGTGATGGTACTACCAGAAAGGGAAGAACTGGGACCAGAGGTAAAAACAAATGTAGCTGCTCAATCCACCTCGGTCTTCTGTGGAAACTACCTCTTGCCATCCCAACTTGTGTAGGTTGCCAAGTTGCAAGCAGAATTTTCCAGTGTGTTCTTGCCCCTTCCCGGTCTCACCCACCTCATAGAACACCACATTGAGATGCCCCCAGGGGTGATCATGCATACCTGCCCATACAATGTTCCTGAATACAAAAAAAGAAGTATTTTGGGACAAACTCAAGGTCATTCTCAAAATGAGAATAGTTGAGGAGTTGCACAGTGACTGGAGCAGCCCGGTGGTCTCAGTCCCCAAGGCCGACGGGTTAGTCTGGTTCTGTGTGGACTACAAAAAAGTCAATGCAGTGTCTAAATTTGACGCATACCCAATGCCTCACATTGACGAACTACTCAATTGGTTAGGCACAGCTCACTTTTATTTGACACTGGATTTAAAAAAAAAAAAAAGGATATTGCCAGAGCCCCTTGACCCCATTATCCCATGAGAAAATGGCTTTTTCACTCTGTTTGGTTGACACCAATTTGTCACTCTTCCTTTCATGTTGTTTGGAGCCCCAGCCACGTTTCAGCATCTCATGGACCGATTTCTCTGTCCCCACAGTACATTTGCCACTGCCTATTTAGATGAGATAATTATTTATAGTAATGATTGGTAGTGGCATTTACCACAACCACAGGTTGTTGAGGCATGCGGGGCTCACAGTAAACCTGAAAAAGTGTGCAATTGGGTGGGTGGAAGTACAGTATCTTGGCTTCCACTTGGGTCATGGGCAGGTGCATCCCCAAATTGATAAGACTACAGCCATTGTAACCTGTCTGAGGCCCAGACCAAAAAGGGGTGAGACAGTTCCTGGGGCTGGCTGGCTATTATTGTAGGTTTGTGTCTAATTATTCAAATGTCACTGGCCCACTGAGTAATCTCACTAAAAAGGGGGCTCCAGGTCCAGTCTAATGGCCAGATCTGTGCCAACAGGCTTTCACCCAGGTAAATAATGCACTGTGTGGGGGAGGGCCACTATTACACCCCCGTGACTTCTCTCTCCCTTTAATTTTCTAGACTGATGTGTCAGAGAGAGGGCTGGAGGCTGTTTTTTTTTTTTCTGACATGGTGGACGGGGAGGACCAGCCAGTGTTGTACATTAGTTGCAAACTCTCGGTGCAAGAGAGTAAGTACAGCACTATTGAGAAGGAGGGTCTGGCTATCCAGTGGGTGGTCCTTGCCATCCAGTACTACCTAATGGGGTACTCTTTCACCCTCTGTTCGGATCACACCCTGCTCCAGTGGCTCCACCATATAAAGGATTTCAATGTGCAGATCACTCATTGGTATCTAGCTTTGCAGGCCTTCAAGCTTGAGGTGGTCCACAGGCCAGGGCCACAGATGGTGGTGGCTGATTACCTCTCCCACTGGGGTAGGGGTGGGGGGTGGGGGTCAGCTGCAGGCTGAACGACTCCCCGTCCTGAATCAGATGGTGGGGGTATGTGGCAGCAGGGACATGGTTGAGTGCCAGTTTGTGAATGGAGGGAGAGACTAGGGAAGGTGAGTGGCAAATGATCACACCTGTGTCGTATTAATGATGTGTGTGTGTGTGTGTGTGTGTGTATCTTGCAGTGATAGCTGAGGGTTTATATGGTGGGAGGAAGCAAAGAGGAGAAGAGCTTCTCTGTGCATCATCGTGTGTGTGTGTGTGTGTGTGTGTGTGTGTGTGTGTGCGCGCGCGCGCACATGCACATGTATTTAAGATTAAAAACCACAGTAAAAGAAGTGTTTGGAATTCACCCGCCTGTCACAGTGCTTCAGTGTTTCACCCACTGCAGGGACTGTTACAGTGTGTGTGTGTGTGAGTGCGTGAGAGAGAGAGAGAGAGAGAGAGAGAGAGAGAGAGAGAGAGAGAGAGAGATGTCACATCCAGGGTGTAACCTTGCCTTTCTCCTGCTGTTACATGATTGTCAAAAACAATTAATAGAGATTGAGGAATCAATATTCCTGACATAGTCAGCACGTTGCTTCCTGCACTAAGCCACACATGCAGCAAATTCCAACTCAAAATAAAGAGAAAGTTTCAGACTGCTATTTTGATATTTTTGACAGACCTCAACTCTCCCATAGTTAAATCTTCTTTTATTGATTGATTGATTGATTTTCACACACGCACACATCATCAAAAGAAATCTTACAAACATATTAAGATTACTTCATGACTCGGTGTGTGAGAAAGGGGGCACCCCAAGGAAGCTACTTAAAGCTCATTGTAGGGGGCCCAATTTCTCACAATCACACTAACACAACAGACATTAAATACAAAAACACACTATAAGACAGACACACAACAGACATTCCCAGCATTCAAACGCAACTTTGTGTGTGAGGGAAAAAAAAATCAGGACACTACATTTTAGGGGTAGGACACAACTGTTAATGGCAGCATTGCCAACAATTTTTAGGGCAACATCGATGAGAGGAAACACACCACTGGTACACCAAATTACCCACCGATATACATGACTGGTCAATCAAACATACATTGACAATAGTTGTTTCTTTAAGTTTTTCTTAAAGATTGAAATACACTGTGACATTTTTAGAGTGTCACTGAGCTCATTCCAAATTTGTGGTCCTCTACACACAACACTGAAACTGGTGCATTTTGGCTTTCGCCTTTTTCCTGTGATGAGACGTTTGTTTCTAGTGTTGTGGGTGTGCAGAGGTTGACAGATTGGAATGAGGTCACATAATTTATGATTGAGCTTATGCACAACTTGATACATTAATT
The DNA here is from genome assembly GCA_026122135.1 of Cathorops aguadulce. Taxonomy (NCBI): domain Eukaryota; kingdom Metazoa; phylum Chordata; class Actinopteri; order Siluriformes; family Ariidae; genus Cathorops; species Cathorops aguadulce. The sequence goes on along the minus strand of JAPEIY010000006.1, from coordinate 39,293,818 downwards.
CAGTGTTTTGGAGGTAATTGTAATCAGTAAGCTTCAAAAGATTAAAATGATAGAAAAGTGGTCCGGTGGGAGAATTATAGTGAGACCATGACAAGGCACATATGGTTTTCTTCTGAAGAATTTCTAGTTCTTTAAAGCTGTAGGAAATGCGTTGCACCATATGACATTACAATAATTTAAGTGAGGCTCAAATAAGGTTTTGTATAGGGTAAGAAGCACAGAAAGTTGGATAAAATGCCTCAACTTGAAAAACAAACAGACATATTTGGACAATTTTTTTTTAATAGGCCATTAATGTGTTGTTTGAAGTTGAGAAATTCGTTAATCAAGATCCCCAGAAATTTTGTAGAGCTAACTTTAACAATGATCTGTCCGTTTATTTTAGGACAAATGTAATCAGTATTGGTTTGTTTTTTGTTAGTACAAAACATAATATAATTTGTTTTGCTGATATTAAGAGACAGTTTGCTACATTTAAACCAGGTATTCACTTGTATGAGCTCACTATTTATGGTTTGTTAAAGTTCAATAAGTTTTTTTTTTGAGAAAGAAACATGTTTGTATCATCAGTAAATATAACTTTATGCAATACACATGAGGAATGAACTAAGTAATTTATGTACAAAATAAAAAGAAGTGGTCCCAAAGTGGAACCCTGGGGAATCCCATTTTTAATGGGTTTGAGTGATGATTTATGGTCATATACATAAACATATTGTTGTCTCCTAAATAAATAGTTACTGAAACAGTTCAGCGATAGGCCCCTGATGCCATAGTGTTGTAATTTATTGACTAGGATTTTGAGGCCGATGGTGTCAAATGCTTTAGATAAGTCCAGAAAAATACCAAAACCATAGTTGCCTTTGTCAGTGGCATCATTGATCTTTTCAATTAAATCTATTACTGCCATACAAGTGGTGCTATTCTTCCTAAAGCCATACTGGGATGGAATGATGATGTTTAGCTTGTCCATATTATTATTCAGTCTACTATAAACTACTCTTTCCAAGAGAGTAGGCAGGATGGAGATTGGACGATAATTGAACAAATCATTTTTGCCACCAGATTTAAAGATTGGAGTGACTCGGGCAATTTTAATGAGTTTTGGTACCACTCCAGAAAACAGTTAAGTTAATACAATGAGTAAGGGGTTCAGGAATTTCACTGACAATATCTTTTAAGATTCTGCTGGAGATTTCATGATGATTTTGCATACTTCATCACAATGAGTTGGCTTCAGGAAAAAAAAAAGAGTTCGGATAGTTACCTGTTAAGTAGTGTTTAAAAGAAGTGCCATATGGTTGACTTATTTTACTAGACAGGTTATCTCCAATGGAGAGAAAATAATCATTAAATTCATCTGCAAGACTGGTGTTGGTATTACTACTCACAGTATTATCTCTATCAGGGAACACTGTGATATTTTTGACCCCTATTTAAGACCTTGTTAAGCACTTTCCAAGATTTCTTTGGATCGCCCTGTGATGCTTTTATAAGTTATGTATAATGATTACTCTTTTTTTTATTATATGTGTGAGTTTGTTTTTATAATTGGTATATTTGTTTTTGTTGGGAGTGCTTGGGTTTTTTTATGTAGCGATTATCCAGTTTATTTTTGTGCTTAATCAATTTTAATATGCCCTTGGAGAGCCATAGGTTGTGAGTAGTACTGTAAATGACAGTCTTCACAGGAATGGTCCTCCAAATGGAGTTTGTAATTTCATTGGTCAGAGTGTCAAATGCAGCCTCAACATCACAATAGTTGTACACTTTGTCCCATGCTTTGGTCTGCAAGTTCTCCCTCAGACATCTTAAAGTTTCTTCATTAATTACTTAAATCTTTATTTTGTGACATGAGAGTGAGGCTCTGCCAGCAAGGTCAAAAAATAATACAATAGGGAAATGATCAGAAATCTCGGAGAGCACAACTCCTGACACCAGTGAGGTATTACGAATGTTTGTGATGATATTCTCAATAATAGATTTAGTGGAATGGGTCACTCTGGTAAATGTGTTTATAGTGGGGAAAAATGAAAATGAATATAATGCATTTATACAATTATTTTTAGCTGCATCATCCCTTGAGAGGTCTATGTTGAAGTTCCTGAGGAGGATGCAGTTTTTTTTTTGTTTTTTTTTATTTATGGAGAATAAAGTTTCCTCCAATTTGATTTTAAAGGTATCAAGGTCAGCATCTGGGGGACAATAGATCATGCCAACAATAAAATTCTTTCCATCTTTTATATTTATCTCAACAAAGAGTGAGTCAGAGTGATTATCTGTTATGGCAATATCATCCTGTACATTCACCTGGAGTGCGGAGGAAATATATAGACACACACCACTGCCAGATCTACCATATCTATTCTTGATAAGCAGTTTATAGCCTTGAAGGTTTAGGATGTCAGTATATGATCTATCATTCAGCCAGGTTTTGCTACAACCTATTACATCAAAGCTGCAACCAGTATTGGTAAGCAGAGTTGTGAGATCATCATGGTGTTTGCTCAGGATCCTGATGTTAAGATATAAAAAATAATAATTGTTTCTATTTTTTAGGTGTGTTAGCTGCTCTGAAACATATTGATTGCAACTTATTATGTCCCTACCATAGTCAGTACATTGTGTCACATCATCTTTACCATTGGTATCCTCAATAAAAAACATATGTACATTGACTAATATGATTTACTGGGGTTGCCCAACATAAATACATACATAAAAGCACAGACTTACACACATATGTACCGAAAGTGGCCAGACACACACACCCACACACAAATGCTCTGTTGACATTACCCACTGTATTGTCACGGATCAAGCACACACACACAAAGATAATAGCCAAGGCCAGCTGTGGCAGCAGGGGCATGGTCAAGCGTAGGTCTGTGACCAGAGGGTGGAGTCAGGGAAGGTAAGTGTCAAAATCACTGCACCTGATGTCAATTAACCTGTGTGTGTCTTCCCCAGTGACTGCACCTGATATAAGGAGGGAGAGAGAGGAGAACGAGCGCTCTCTCCCCAACTAGACAACTGATGTGTGTGCATGTCTGTGTGTGTGACTGGGAGTGTTTTGTAAGACAACCAAAAAGTGCCAAAATAAAGAGATTTTGGAAATTCAGTTCTGGCCTGCTGTACTTCTCTACTCCACCCACCCGCTCCAAGTTCTACAGTGGTGCTGAAACCCGGGAGGAGCACAGAGGAGAACAACCCCATGGAGTCCTCCCCCTTCACAGACCTGATCCATGCCCTCGCTACGGCCCAACAGAGCCAGCACCAGGCGCTGGTCGCCCTCCAAAAGGAGCAAGAGTAACGGTTCTAGGTCCTGGTGCTGGCACAACAGGAAGATCAGCAGGCATTCCAGCACCTCCTCGTGTCGGCAGGGTCCACCACTTCCACCGCCGCAGGCCCACCCGACCTCACCCTAACGAAGATGGGCCCGCACGACGACCTGAGGCCTTCCCACGCTATTCAAACAAGCAGCAGAGGCCTCAGGCTGGCTGGTGGAACAATGCCCAGCATGCCTCCTCCCTCTGCTAAAGGGCAAGACACAGCTAGCCGTGCTACAGCTTCCCGCCGACAGCCGGCTGGTCTACATAGACCTGTGCCAGGCCATCCTCCAGCATGTGGGGTGCACCCCCGAACAACAACACCAGCACTTCCATGCTCTACATCTAGAGGAGGCCAGCTGGCTGTTCACGTTTGGCCAGCAACTCCAGGATGCCTGCCGGTGGTGGCTAAGGGCTAACAATTGCGACACTGAGGGAATTGTCAATCTGGTGGCACTGGAGCAGTTCATTGTCCAGCTTCCAGAAGGAACAGCAAAGTGGGTCCAGTGCCATCACCCAGTGTCGCTGGATCAGGCCATCGAGTTGGCAGAGGAACATCTGGCAGCTGTTCACATGGCAGGATCACAGATCTCCTCTTCTCCTTTCTCATCTCTCACTCTCTCTCTCCCACTCCTCCCCTTCTGTGTATCATCCTTGCCCCGTTCCCCCACCACAGAGGTGGGGGCTGGCTCCCTCACAAGTGGTTCTTCACACCCACGGTGCCCTCCCATTTCTCGCTTCTGTGTCTGTCTCTCCCCCCCTCAGGTGAGTGAGCCCCAGAGCACCGGTGCAGAGAGAAAGCCCGGGCCTGTTTGCTGGCACTGTGGGGAGCTGAGGCACCTCCAGCATCAGTGCTTGGTAATGGAAGTGGGCATGGTGGTCTGGATCCCCGACGCTCCAGGAACCTCCCTCAATTGGGCTGGAGTGTCTCTCATACTGGTGAGTATCCAAGGGGATATGTATCAGGCTTCAGTGGACTCTGGCTGTAAGCAGATCTCAATCCACCAAAGCTTGGTGCAAGATGAGGCATTGGGGGGAGCACAATTGGTGAAGGTGTTGTGTGTGCACGGGGATGTTCACAACTACCCTTTAGTGTCGGTCCACATTCTATTTCTAGGAGAAAAATTTAGTGTAAAGGTGGCGGTTAATCCTCACCTTACCCACTCAATAATTTTGGGGACTGATTGGCCGGGATTTCAGGAGTTGATGACTCATTTCGTGAAGAGTGGGTCCTGTCATAGTTCAGAAGGGGAGGTCCCGGTGTGGCATTGGCAGGAGCAGCTGTCACAGTGCTGTCTATGTCATCACCACATCAGAGTGAGGAGCAGCAGGCTCCTCCTCCCTCTCTTGGGGAATCCCTTGCAGATTTCCTGTTAGAGCAATCACTAGACAAGACTCTGTGGCATGTGTTTGACCAAGTGAGAGTAATCGATGGTCAAATGCTCCAGCCAAACGCCACCCTGTCCGTCCCCTATTTCTCCATTATGAGGGATAGATTATACCGAGTGACACAGGACACTCAGACTAAGGAGACGATCTCACAAATTTTGATCCTAAAGAGCCACCAGGAACTGGTATTCCAGGTGGCTCCCATTAATCCCATGGATGGACACTTGGGGCAGGATAAGACACTAGTCTGAATAATGGCCCGGTTCTATTGGCCAGGGATTCACGGCGATGTCCGTAGGTGGTGTATGGCATGCCGCAAATGCCAGTTAGTAAATCCAGCGGCCATTCCAAAAGTGCCTTTGCGCCCTCTACCATTAATCGAGACCCTGTTCAAAAGAATTGGGATGGATCTCATTCGGCCATTACATCGTTCAACACGAGGGTATTGCTTTATTTTAGTTGTGGTGGACTATGCAACGAGATACCCGGAAGCAGTGCCTCTTCACAATATCTCAGCATGCAGTATTGTGGAAGCACTCTTCCATGTCATTTCCTGAGTTGGAATCCCCAAAGAGATTCTGACTGA
>JAPEIY010000006.1:37918728-37932283 GCA_026122135.1 Cathorops aguadulce | reverse complement strand
ACTAACCATGAGTGTGTGTGTGGAGGGGAGGGGGGGGGGGGGAGTATCGTTCATATCCTCTGAAAAAGGCCAAGAAAGCAAAAATTCTGCCAAGGTATGTATGAGCACAACTGTACATGTTGACTTAACGAAGAATAACTTTTGTTTTCTTGGTTATTTATAACAGAACCGTAAGAATGACGAAGCATCATACGAGAAGATGCTGAAACTGAGGAGAGACCTGAGCAGAGCAGTCACCATTCTGGAGATGATCAAGAAACGCGAGAAGAGCAAGAGAGAGCTGCTGCACCTCACACTGGAGATTGTGGAGAAGAGGTACGATACTAGATGGCATATTTTTGGTTTTCCAAGTTTCTAAATAAACGATGGTACAGTGAGCATCACACTGAACACTTACACTACGAGTAAGAATGACGTTAACTTTCCAACATGTTCTGCAAACTCTGTCTAGTTGCTGAATTTAAAAAAGGACTTTGCTTAGTAGACTTTCCTCTACTCCAGTGTTCTTCCAGAATCCGAATGGTCTCTTCCGTACCTCACAGATCCTGGTTAAATATTTTCAGTAACTTCAGCTTTTAATTACTGCTCTGAGGTAGCTTGTGGGTGTAAGTGTAATAGGAGTGTGAGAATATTCATAAGCTCTGTATTAAGCTCAGCCTTGGCAACAAAAGCACACAAAAGTAACAAGCTTTGTGATAGTTTCTCATGTAGTACTACATGTTTGTGTCTCTTTTGACACAGTCACCAAAAAATTGGCCAACCTTTCTGCTTGAGTTGTGGTGTGGTCTTTTCCTACAGTATGAGATGTATCTGGCTAGTGTCTGCATTTTCTCTTGACATGTTTAACCACAAGGTGTGACAGTTTTATGGCTGCTTTACATGCCGATTTGTTTTGCCTGATTTCCTTGGTGTTTTCAGGTAATCTGATACTGGAAAGATAGTCATTCATCCATGCACAGTAACTAATCTACCTAAAAAGTGTAAAATCCTCTGTAGACAGCTGGGGCACGCCTCTACTGGTATGTGTGTCACGGCAGGTTTCAGATGCTCTGGACTTGGTGTCATGCCAGACTGTGCTAACTACCCCCGAAACGCAAACTGCTTGTGCTGGGCTCTCAGGATAATTCATTCACTTGCTTAACTGCTCGAGGCCGGAGTTAAGAATCTGTAAACCAATTCAAGGTTATTTGATTGCCACAGAGTACTTTTTTTTAATTACTTAGGTTTTGAGGCTCCCTAATATAGGTATTTTAGTTTGTCTAGAGCTGAAAATGTAAGAATTCCATGAGCATGTTTGTGCAGACTTGATGTACAGGTCATAAACATTTTAATATAAGTGATGTCTGGTCATAAGTGGGCAAGATCTTGCCTTCTAAAAGGATTAAGACTCGGGCTGAAGCTGAATACTCAGTATGCACCGTCAGTTAAGAACCTACTACCTGACAGTTACTGTAGGAAGGTGTGTGTGAGTGAGGGAATAGTAGGGGCCACAGTTTGAATGTACACCACCACCAATCTTGCCTGTCCTTTGACCCAGATGTTCAGATGATGCATACCCACGTGTAGTGTGGAATGTTAAACTGTTCCAAGATACCTTCTGGATGCTGCAACAGCCAGCTTTACTTTGGTTTGCTGCCATCTTTCTATTTTTCTGGATGCTGCAACAACCAGCTTTACTTTGGTCTGCTGCCATCTTTCTATTTTTCCCTGGTGGAATGGGCCATTTGCAGGAATTGGTTATGTCAGTTTTCCCCATAGCACCAAGCCTGTGGTGGGCAAGCTAACTTGACATTCCTTGACAACCGTAAGAGTTTGACTGGCGATGCAAAGCAATCAATTTCTATAATAGTTGCTTTTACCTTTTCTACTTTTTTTTTTTTTAAGCCCGAATTTTTGTGTGTACTTGGAAAAAATTTGTGGTTTTAACTTCCGTCGAAAGTTAAAGCGAATCATTGGCTGTAAGTGTTGCTTTGTTTTTGGACTCAAGTTGGTCGCCGCAGAAAGAAATTCACGTGCGAAATGGTGACTTTTTCAGGTATGTTTATAACTTCACCTTTTCTACCTTTTTATCATTTGCTTAATGTGTGAAGATTCTTGAAATTACATATATCTGTAGATGTGTTTTTAGCTGATAAGAAGCAGATTTAAAAAAAAAAAAACTCTCTTTTACAGCCGATGATTCGCTTTAACTTGCGACAGAAGTTAAAACCACAAACTTTTTCCAAGTACACATGAAAATTCGGGTCAAAAAAGACAGTAGAAAAGGTAAAAGCAGCTATCATAAAAATAGATTGCTTCGCATCGCCAGTCAAACTCCTCTTATGGTTGTCAAGAAATGTTATCTTGCTCACCATGGGCTTGTTGCTATGGGGAAAATTGATACCTGACCAATTCCCGCAAACGGTCTATTCATGTATTCGGGCTCCTGCCAACTTGTGGGACAGTGTAGTATAGTACACATGCGTGGTATGAATGTAGTAGATAATTTGATGACTATTAAATGCCTACAAAGTATTTGGATACCCCATGGATTGATGTACTGGGGTTCTCCCCTACCCCTGTACTGTGTAGTAAAGTAGCATGAGTATTTGGCTTCAGCCAAGCTCTCTGTGTATCTCCAGGAACAGCATGCCTGACTTTGGTGCTGATGTTATGGCGGAGGCACTGGCCATGGCCAAGCCCATTTACAAGATTCCCATCATTCCCCTACCCAGCAGCAGCCAGTACCGCCACCAGGACCATGTTGAGCTCAAGGACTACAGGGCTAAGGTGAGGGTTTATCTTATAACTAACACAAATCTGGGCTAAGGTATGGATATTGCAGCGTCTTTAACGAGTGGCTAGGTCCATGAATTACAATTCCATAGTTCAGAATTGAGGTGAGAATTTCTTGACATTTTGCTATAAAACAAAACTACAAGGTTCTTGTGTTTTTTGTTTTAAATAAATTGGTCTCCTGCTTCAGCCTGAGAAGGCTGAGGTGGTCCGAACAAAGAGGAAGTATGAGAAGAAGCCCAAGATCCAGCCATTCTCCACTCCCCAACAGTCTGGTTCCCACCTGTTCAACCTCAAAGACCTCAACCAGTACGACTTTCCCAGCTCAGATGAGGATCCTTTCTCACAGGTATGAACACGGGCTTATATGAAGTGTATGCGTGAAGTGCTTGGTTTCTGCATCTTTTCCTTTAAGACATCTTCATGAACTTTTGCGTTACCGGTTTTCCTCCGAACATGTGTGTCTGTGTAGGGTTTTTTTTTTTGGTTATTTTACATGTACTGATTATCCCCTCCACGCTTTTGTGTAGATGCATTCTGGGTCGTCGGAGGCTGAAGAAGAGAATGACCCTGATGGAGCTTTTGCTTTCAGACGGAAAGCGGGCTGTGTTTATCACTCTGTATGTCCTGCTCTTCTCTACCTTTTTCAGTTCTTTAATCTTTTTGTCAAAGCTGTTTTGAAATAGCAGCAGAGAAATTTGAACCAATTCATCTCGTATATTGAGATTTAAAATAACCTTATACATCACTGTCTCTCTCCATAGGCTCGTTTGGATCAGAGGGGAGGCTGGCCATGGTCTAATGAGGCTGAGGGTGGATCATGTGATCCACGATTCCGGTATTCTGTCACCAGCCTTTCAGCACCACGCCGCTGTCTGGGGTTGGCACGACGTCGTGTGGGACGAGGTGGCAGGCAAGTCTCTGAAACAAGTGCTGCATTTCCACCACCTTTTAGAAGCTTTTTCCAAGAACGTGCATACAGTGGTATGCTGCTCAATCGAGGGGGAAAGAAATCTGAAATATTTGCACTATATAATAAAGTAGAAAAGGTTACAATTATTGCAACTTTGGTCCCAACCTCCTGTGTCTTGGTGCTGTATTTTTGCCACATTTATTTTAAAATGTCATGTCACACACATTTTGCATGATGGTCCTGCAGTGTGATGGAAATGTAAACTTGTCAGTGAAGGATGTTTGTGGTTCAGGAGAATTCTAGAACCATTTACTAACTCGGTAAATGCTTCTGTCCAAATATGTAAACACTGTGTCTGTGATGTGCAGAGTGCTCCTGGACCGGGCCCACTCGGATCTAGACAGCGTTTTCCAGAGTCTCGATTTCTCCACAGAAGGAGATTTGGCTCCTCCATCTCCGCCTCTCCCAGAGAACTCCTCCTATAGCAGTACCTCCTTCCCCACCTCGTCATCACAGACTTCTACTTCCTCACCTGACCTGAGGCAAATCCTACAAAACATTAAGACCTGCCGCTGGAGACACTTTAAACCACGGACACTAAAAAAACAATCGGACACGAGGGGTAGCTTGTCCCAGTTTGGTCTAAGAGGCTTTAGTCGCTCCTTAACCACAGCGTTAGGATCGGGCATTAACACACACAGAGGAGCTGCTACTTTAAGTTCTTCACTGGGTGAGTTTGTCTGCATGTACTCGTACACGGGCTCTGCACTTGTTTTCTTTACACCTTTCTTGGAAAAACGCATCATAAATTTGAGAAATGTAGTCATGATATTTAGTTTTGGTTCTGAGTTTTCAAGACGGTGCCTAATAATAGGACGTGAAATTGGTGGTACAGAAATTGTATATTCTCATTTGTAGCATTGTTAATCATCTTTGACTCAGTATGTGGGCATAACTGAAGAGGAAGTGTGTGTGGGTAGAAGTCAATTTGTGCAAATTGTCTGCTTGGTCATGCTGTCATAACTCGAGAGGCCGTGACTAGAAACCGCAACCTCACGACAACTTTCTTTTAAGTCTGCATTCACGTCCACATCAGCATTGAGTTATTGGTATATGAAAAATGAAAGTGGGGATAGTTTGATTATGACTGTGAAAAGGAAAACAGATGATGCTTGAGTTTTATCCCTATTCCCAGCTGCACAAGCTCGAGTCTTGATTTCACTTTTGTTTGAGGTTCATGTTCAGTGTGTTATAAAAGCATTTTATGTAAAATTGCAGATGCTAATGGGGTTAAAGGGCTCAGTTTCCACTTTTATGAGGGGTGTGTGTGCGTGAGAGAGAGAGAGAAGTGCAGGGGGAGTTTAAATTTCTGTCAGATAAAGGACACGTACTGTCAGTGGTTTTGTATTTGTCCACATGGTAAAGCTCAGCTGTTGCTCTGTAAATTAGCTCTCGGCTGTTTATGGATTTTTTTTTTTTTTTAAATAAGAGCACAGCATCTCTGGTGCTTTCTAGAAATTGTGTGGTGGTTATTTAACACAGCTTTGGCATAATGTACCACTTTTTTAAAATCTTGCATTTTACATGCATAATAAAACAGCTGGTCTACTAGATGGATAATGCACAGACTGGTAGCAATTAAGGGGATAGGAGGGTGAACAGACATGCTGGATAAATACTTTGGCAATATTTATGCTTTGTGCTAATGATTTGTCTTGTTTGTGTTCATTAGTGTTCACAGTAGAACAGTTCCAAGAGCACCAGGAACAGCTGGCTCTCATGCAGAAACAACAGCTGGAGCAGATCCAACAGCAGGCCAGTGATGTATCCAACAATGCACAGGTGTGTGTGAGAGAAAGGGAGTAAAAGACTGATGTTAGGTAGACATTTTGCATTTGTTTTTCATGCCATACCACCCCCCTCCCACCCCAATTTATCTTTAGACTCAAGTCTCTGTGTCAAAGACGCTGGATTCAGCCAGTGCCCAGTTCGCAGCTTCTGCTCTGGTCACCTCTGATCAGCTGTTGACCTTAAAAGTCAAAGAGGATGGCATTGTAGGAAGTGGAGTCAATGGCATCCTCCAGGCCTCAGGTGAGAAGAATGGATGGACGTTTCTGGAAATTTATTTATTAAATGTATCTATTTAAGTCAACCTTGCCTACCCCTAAAATCAGCAGTAAAATCTTGATATGTTCGTATTAGTTATTACAGTAATACAGTGCCAGTCAAAAGTTTGGACTCCTTTATAGTAACGTGTCCACACTTTTGACTGGGACTGTATTACTGGCATGCATGGGTTGAGTAGCCACCAACATGAACAGTTCAGCGTGGATTATGTTTGAAGTTAGCACAATATGGAGGGGCACAGAGCATTTTTTGGTGTAGACAACAGGAACAAAAACTGATTTGGGTGGCATATGCTACCCCAATATAGCAAAATGCCACTCTCACTAACATTACTATCCTGACCCAACTTAAATACTGGTTTTCATGTTAAAGGAATACTCCAGAGTGAAATGCTTTCCAGATCCATTTTCGCATTATTGGGAGTGCATACGTTGAGTTGCTACCACAATCACATCAACCGGATGTGTTTTGTGAATTATTTTTTTGTGATTTCAACCGGAAAGCGCTAACGCGGCAGTGGCCGGGGTCGAGTGCAGAGCCCATTGTTCATTTGAGATGGGCTCTGCACTCGACTTTTACAGACTGTCCCATGAAGATGGCGTCTGAGGAAAACCGACTTCAGGTAAGGTCACTGGCTTTGTATTTACTCTTGTGCACATGCAGAGCTAGACATACCTCGTTTTGGTTGTAGGAACACTCTACTCACTTCCACAGAACTATCATGTTTTGAGCTTTGCAATGGTTTTAAAATTAGCGTTTTGTATCGGCAAAAAGACATGCCCCACGCACTGCCTTGTTAGCGCTTTCTGGTGGAAATCACGAGCTAATTTTCTCAAAACACATCCGATTGACGTGATTGTGATAGCAACTCAACGTATGCGCTCCCAATAATGCGAAAATAGACCTCGAAAGCATTTCACTCTGGAGTATTCCTTTAAAGCTTTGTTAATCAGAATCATGTTGATGCACAAAATTTGGTTCCGTCAGTTGTTTTTCTTGTAATACAGGGAGGATAAGTGTGAATGTGTTATGTACATGTAATATAAGAAAAATGTATGTTAATGGACAGTATAACATGCAATCTACAGTAACTTCTATACAAATATCTGTGATAGACAATGTGTCTAAAAATTTCTATTATACAATAGAATCTAATAGTTATAGACGATCAATAATATAGCTAATATACAGTGTACATTTTGTATGCCATCAACAATATAAACAGTACACCATATATACACACACATGCAGGATATTTACAGACAAGACACAATATACTAAATATACATGTCAGTGAGGTAGTGCAAACAGGAGTATCCAGGAGGTACAAGTGGTGCAGGAGTTTCATGGTAAGGATAGTTCAGGTTAGATATTTATAACAGTGATTGTACAGGGAAAGAAGCTGCTGGTGGTTCTGGTTCGCAGTGCTCTCTTGCACCTGCTGGAGTGGAGGAGTTAGAAAAGGCTGTGACCAAGGTATGAGGAGCCCTGAATAAATTTTTTTTCCTTTTCTTCCCCTCTCTGCCTGGTTTGTGAAATGTACGGAGACTGGGCAGGGGAGCACTGATACTTTCTGTTGACTGCTCGCTGCAGTCTGTTCCTGTCCTGTTTTGTGGCTTCACAAAACCTGACTGTGGTGGATGTGCACAGGACAGATTCAGTGACGGTAGTGTAGAACCGGGTCAGTAGCTTCTGTGACAGGCCATGCTTTTTGAGTTGCTGCAGAAGGTACATCCTCTGCTGGACTTTTTTTTTTTTTAAAGAAAGCAGTTGATATTGAGGTCTTGTGAGATGGTAGTTCCCAGGAACTTGAAGGTCTCCACAGTTGACACAGGGCTGCTGGATATTGTGAGGGGGGAGCACTGCAGAGGGGTGTCTCCTGAAGTCAACCCTCATCTCTACTGCCTTGAACATGTTTAGCTCGACTGCACCACAGCACCAACCCTTCAACTTCCTGCCTGTACACAGGTTCGTTGCTATCTTAGATGAGGCCTATGACCATAGTGTCCTCTGCAAATTTCAGGAGTTTTATAGTTGGGGCCATGGAGGTGCAGTCGTCAGTGGGAAGAGGATACATCCCTGAGGGGCAGCGGTGCTAAGTGACTGCCCCAGCCTTATTTGCTGTTCCCTCCCTGTTAGGAGGCTGGTGATCCACTGACGTGTTGCAGGTGAGACATTGAGCAGGGACAGTTTGAAAGAGACTTTCTGGAGTTATGGTGTTGAATGCTGAGCTGAAGTCTACAAACAGGATTCTTGTGTAGGTCCCTGGGCAGTCAAGATGTTGCAGGATGTAATGCAGTCCCATGTTGACTGCATCATCCACTGACCTCTTTGCCCTGTAAGCAAACTGCAGGGGTCCCGCAGGTGACCTGTAATGCTTTTCAGGTGGGCCAACACGAGTCGTTCAAAGGACTTCATGATGACGGACATCAGAGCAACAGACCTGTAGTCATTTGGGACTGGAATGATGGAGGATTTGGAACAGCTCGAGCGATCTGTTGAAGCTCTGTGTAAAGATTGGAGCCAGTTGGTCAGCACAGGCTTTAAGACAGGAGGGGGAGACTCCATCTGGGCCTGGTGCTTTCCTGACTGACTCTGGAAGAGCCGTCTCACATCCTTCACACACTTCGAGTGCAGCTTAGTATCAGGGGAAGGGAGTAGGGAGGTTACAAAGAGTGTGATGAGGGCTGATGGGCTGGGATGGGGAAGGGGTGTTGATGTGTTCTCCTCAAACCTGTAATGGAAAACATTCATGTCGTCAGCTAGGTCTTTGTTTTCCTCAGCGTGGTCTGCTGTAGTTGTCTTGCAAGCCTCCCCACACTGATTCAGGGTCGTTGGCTGAAAACCTGTTTTTATGCCTCCACCACCGTAAGGTGCAGGAGGCATTGTTTTCGGGTTGTCCGTGCGTCCATCCCGAAACCTTGTGAACGTGATATCTCAGGCTAATGAAAGGAGTTTCACCAAACTTTCACCAATTGTGAGCTTTGGGACAAACATGAACTGATTAGATTTTGAGGTCAAAAGGTCTAAGGCCAAGGTCACTGTGAGGTCAGATGTCTGTCCAAAACCCTTGTGAACACAATATCTCCAAGACTAATACAAGTAATTTCACCAGGTCAAGATTACTGTGAGGTCAAATGTCCTTCCCCAAATCACAACTTGAGGTGTGTAGTCTACCGGGTGGAGGCATCCCCATCGACGCAGTTGGCGTCAAGTTCTATCTAGTTGAGCTTTTCAGTGTAGCTACTCTGATTTCCTTAGTGTTTCTGGCTTGCTTGTACAGGGCCCTGTTCCCACTTTTGTAGGCATTCTCCTTGGCCTATCGTAGTTGCCTTAGTCTGGATCTAAACCATGGTTTATTATTTTATGTGCATTAGGTCTTGGCATACGTCCTTACAAAAGCTGATCTAGAATGTCCGTGTCTGGGAGTTTGTCCAAGTTGTCAGTTGCGGTTTCAGAAACGCTCCAATTAGTCTAGTCAAACAGTCTTGCAGTTTGTTTTGCCTCACTGGTCCAATTCTTCAGTTTTCATCACAGGTTTTGCAGACTTTTTCATTTCTGCCTGTGGATTGGGATGAGCTGGACTAAGCAGTGCTCCTAGAGCCCCAAAGATGTAAAAAGCACAGTATACAAAAAGTGGTTGGTTGGGCAAATTGTCACAAGTCCATAAATGAGATTTGAATGCAACAAGGAAAATTTGTTTTCACTCTCCACCCCCTTCAGAGAGAACAGAACAGATTTAACAGAAACTGGATTTTAGCAGCCTGTTCAAACAAAGCCGAACACCTGTTGTCTGCTCTTTACTACATCTCTTAGTAATTCCATCCTTAAGTCATCTTATTTTGTCGACCTGTGTTAATTCTTTTCCAGGAGTTTACAAGGGCTTACAACACTCTTCTACATCTGCTTCAGTGCTTACAAGCCCATCATCAGTGACTATGACCTCTGCTCCCGCTAGCTTACCTGCTTCTAACAGTACAAACTCCAGCACCACTTCTATCCACAATACACACAATCCACTCAGTAGTCATGGGAACAGTACTGCCAACTCCGCCCCTCAGCTTCTGATTGGCAACAATCTGTGTCTGAGTGTTGCTACGCCCCAGATCGCCAGCCTCAACTCTCGTCATCTGCCCAGAAGTCTTGGTGGCGTGCCGCCTGCTGCCTTAAAACTTGCAGCCGCTGCTAGCAATTGTCAACTTCCCAAAGTCACCACTGGGTGAGTGTGCATACACGCCACATGATCACTTGTTAACCACAGGATCATAAAGTTTTATTTTAGCAGTTTCAATTATACTGAATGTGTTTGTCCTTTTCCACAGGGAGAATCACGAGCAAGAAAAGCAGTCCCTCAACAGTATAGCGGAAAACACGGTTGCTATGGAGGTGACGTAGTAACCATTGCTTGGGCGATCTTTTCTCTGCCCGCTACGTTCTTTTGGTGCTGTGCACCAATCAAGTTTGAGAATGCAAAGAGACAACTGGTTTCCACAGCAACTGTCAGACCTTGACAGCAAATCTCATCTTTTTTCCCCTTTTTAATATATATTCATTGTTAGAGAAAATTCATATGTAAATTATGAATATGGCAAATATTCAATGTACAGTAACTGCATATTTGTATAAAAAAAAAACAAATCCCTCCTCCACCCCACCAAAATCTTGTATATACGTTACTTGAATCCAGATTTGTTCATTTGTGATGTTTTGCACTTGGGAAATAAGGAATTTAAAAAAAAAAAAGTTATATAAATAAGCAGAAGGGGAGGAAAAATGATGCTGAGTGTGAGAGCGTGAGGTGTGTTCCGGGCGAGAGTCCTGAGTCATTGCATTGTGCATGGTGAGGAAATCTGCTGTTTTTACCTATTTATTGTGCTGTGTTTACACTTCTTTTTCCATGAACACTGTACCGTCATTTGTTCCTGTGTTGTAGGTGTTTGGGTAGCTACAGTTGTGTGGTTTTGTTTTTTGATGAATTCTTGCAAATCATGAGTGCAACTTTTTTTTTTTTTAAATGCATCCTGTTTGTCTTTTGTTTATCCCCCTTTATTTGTGCTCAGTTTCCTGTTGGTTTTGTTGAGAACAGGTTTTGTGGGTTTGTCACTCGGAGGGTTTAGGAATGTTGGCTGGGGTGGTGTGTAGGAATCTTCCATTTAACTAATCATCCAAAAACCGTTGATGGACAGGTCATGAAGTCTTCATGTGGAAGCATCTATGGCTTCCATCTCAACTAAGCACTGTTTTTGATTTTACTTTATTTTTTATTTGTTCACTTAAATAATGATTATTGCTGCTTTTGTATAATTTTTTTTTTCATACTCAAATAGCTTCCCCACCTCCCATAAGTTTCTTTGTATAAGAGACAATTATTTTTGTATCTTTTTTTGTGTGTGTTTTTTGTCTTTTTGTTTCTGTTCTTGTGGTGAAGCAACTTTGTGCTTCATGTGGTGGAAGACTTTGTCCTTGTCAGTACCAGTGTCGCTATTTCAGCTGAACGACACATGAGATCAAGGAGCAGGCAAAGTCATCCAGCTCCAATCTCCAACAGACTCCAGACTCTTTCATTTCCTAAAACCACAAGTTGAAAAGGTGTGCCTTCCTTTGGGAATATGCTTCTTCATCTCTTCCATGAAGAGGATGGCTCTCGGGCACGGCTGCAGTTCTGTGGTCCTGTGTTGCCCAGAGCCCGGATCTCAATACTCAATCCACTGGCTGAACTGAACCACCATCAAGTCCAACCTGGTGGCTGACAGAATTAAACTATTGAGAGAGAGAGAAAAAAAAAAAAACATATTGAAAATCAAGAGGGGAAAAGATGAGACCATTCACACAGAAATCTGATAATAAAGCCCAGGTTATTATATGTGATGAAAGATCTTTGTGTGACTTTTGTTCAAACAATGAGTCAATGATGTCTGGTAGTTGTCTTAATTTTTAATCTTGTAGCACGGTAGCTTTACTACATACAATTTTTGTTCATCTTCAGTAACTGCTTTATCCTGGTGTCATGTGGCAACCTGCTGCACACATCCCCAGCGTGGAATGTGTTTAAGAAAGCCCATGTGGACTTGAAGCTGGAGCCGATCTCTTCAAGCTTGGGTGTCTAAGTGCCCAGTACCACTGTTAACATGTCTTGATGCTTAACAACTTTCTCTGATGATGCATCTCTTGATCATCTGGTTGTGTTTAATCCTTGTGTGCATGCACAGAAAGGCATGATGGTTGCATTGAACACAAATGCAGAAAGCAATGAATCTGACTAACAGCATTCTGAAATTACTAATTTGTTCTTTGGATATTTTTGAGGTGTTTAGTGAACGTTTGACTACCTCGTCTTAATTTTGTGTGCGCGCTATAAGAAAGGTGATGCATTAAAAAAAAATCTGTATATTTGAGGAAAGTCAAGTAATCCTGGCAACATGCTTTTCCCAATTTATGCTCCCCTAAAATAAACTTTCGATGAGTGGTAATTATTTACATGGTGCCAGTAGCTTATGTCAAGGAAGAAGGGTCATTTTCCGAACAGCTGATTTGGTCCAAGATCTGTTCCTAGTCCTGAATATTCCTCCGTCATATTACTTGTGCAGCATGTTACTATGATGACGTACCCCAGTAAAAATTGAGCCACTAAGTTAAGAGAGAACTAGTTAACCAATATTTTGGCTTTGTGAGAAGTCCTAGCGCTCGGGATAGAACCCGGGACCAGCAGCACTTCCTGCTGTGCAACTGTACCACCGCGACACTGAATAGGTTAACCGTTAATGCGGGTTTCCTTACATCGAAATGGCACTGCTGATAAAAGGTGTCCGTGAAGTAGCAGTCTAATTACTTAGTCTTTGAGTTGAAATGTAAACTGCCTGGAAGGCAGAATGGAACAATCACTGGACCAAGTCACCTTGGAATTGAGTAGTTACTTTTCCTGTCCCCGAGTCAATTTCTTCCCCACTTCAGCTGCCTGCCTGCTTTGCTTTGCTTCTTCCTGTTCAAGTTTTTAATAAGCACCATTTTCTCAGATATGGATGAGTAGGACTTGTTGGTAGTCATCAGTTGTAAAGGATTTGCAACCAAGTACAGTTTCCAGATATTAAGGATGCTATAGGATGGAATAAAGAGGCATCAAAGGCTCCTGTAGCTCAATTAATGTACATGGGGAAACTAAGATATTCTGTACTTTTAAGCTATTAAGTATTTTATTTCATTTTAAGTCCAGTGTGCTGGCCTACAACACCACCATGTGCTTATGTGGAAAACTAATGCTCCTTTGCATCAAGCCATGGCGTACTAATGGTTAGAGAAATGCCTTTAGGACCCAAAGGTTGCTGGTTGGATTCCTTGGACCAGCAAGGCACAGATTCTCCAACTGCTCCCCATGCTGCTCTGGGTATGTTGTATGTCATTTGGGATAAAGAGCATCTGCAAAATGGATGTAATGTGTTTTTATATGTTCTATCCACCCTCACTGGATATGAGCAACCGCATGCTCTGATTGGCTACTCTACTACTAGGCTATCAGCTTTGTATACTGTGAGTAGAGAAAAACAATGTCCAGAGCATTTTGCTGAACCAACCGAGGATGAAATAAAAATGCTACTTGAAAACAAAACCACAAATTGTTTTCAAGTATTTAAAAGAAACAAATACTGCAGGCGGCTTGGTGGTGTAGGGGTTAGCGCTGTCGCCTCACAGCAAGAAGGTCCGGGTTTGAGCCCCGTGGCCGGCGAGGGCCTTTCTGTGTGGAGT
>JAPEIY010000006.1:34509613-34519889 GCA_026122135.1 Cathorops aguadulce | reverse complement strand
CATGCAGGTTAGGTTAACTGGTGACTCTAAATTGACCGTAGGTGTGAATGTGAGTGTGAATGGTTGTCTGTGTCTGTCAGCCCTGTGATGACATGGCGACTTGTCCAGGGTGTACCTGGCCTTTTGCCCGTAGTCAGCTGGGATAGGCTCCAGCTTGCCTGCGACCCTGTAGAACGGGTTAAAGCGGCTAGAGATGAGATGAGAAATACAGCAAATAAGATTATTTAACCACTGTAGTAATTGATATTATATCAAGACTCAATCAACTAAGTAAAGAGAAATTACCTCCATCATTACCTTTTAATTTAAAGTAGTTTAATGGTTTAAAGGAAAAAAAAAAAACAATTGAATTAGGTGTCAAACTTTTGACTGATACTGTAGATTAACTATTTTAGACCTTTTATGACATTGACTGTACCATACTTTTATGTCCACTGTGTTTCAGATGGCTTTATAGAGGAATTCTGCTGTGGACCTAAGAAGTTGACTTCAAACTCTGCAGCCATGGATTTAGATGGCCATGAGGAGATCCCCAGTTTGATGGAGACTTCCCCTAGCCAAGACGCACCACACGTACAAGGATACGGAGAGAGGACAGAACGCCATGTAAAGCCTGCTTATAGGACAGACGTTTATTCAGTTTTTGAGGATCCAGGGGGTGAGGACCATGAAGAAAGCAGCCTGGACATGAAGAAAATGAAATCCAACAACAGCAGTAGCAGCCAGCACCACCAACACTTTCACCCTGCCCATTACTCTTGCACATCTCCCAGCCATTCTCAGCACATTTCTGGCCATTTGTACCCCTCTGAACAGCTCCAGTCTTTTGGTCATGGTCACGTCCAACTATCTGACACTGATTCTGTGCTTGAAGCTGCAGTGAATAGTATATTAGACTGTTAGCATTTATTTTTTTTGTTTTGTTTTATTGTATTGGATACTGTCACAATCGTGAGTCGAATGCTGCAACATGCGAGACTAAAGGATGCACTTCAGCAAAACAAATGTTTGTGCACACAGTGTCCCTTTAGTACATGGTAAGCAGTGCAGAGAAAACAAATGACTGTGCCTACTGTTCTGGAAACGTTTACATGAAAAGCCTTTTTGGAAATGCACCCACACAAAGCAGTATGGTCTGATGTTTGAAAAATGCTGGTTACACATTTGTGTGTATGACGCATGTGTGTGTTAGTTACTGTCTGTAGTTCTGGAACATACCTACTCATAGAGACACTTTGACCAGATCAAGAGTACACTTGTACCATGTGTGGAGGTTTTCTGTGTCCATTTTAGATTAGGTGTAGGCAGGTCTTTTGTGGCTGGAAAAGCAGGACTTTGTAAGACTTACTGCTTCTGACTTCTAGCTGTCCTTGATCTTTCAATAAGATTGTTGCAGTAGTGTCTGGCAAAATAAGGCATCAAAATATAGGCACTCTTAGTTGTTTTAAAGTGGTAGTATTTAATCTCGGTCCCACAACCTCCTTGCGCTGCACATTTGGGTGTTCATTCTTTTAAATTTCTGATTTACTTAAGAAGAGCTCGAAATTTATCTGAACAACTGAACTGGTTGAAATCCTAAACTATGCAGTCCAGGTGAGGAATTGAATACTGTTGTAAGAGCGATGATTGATTGATTGTGCTCATTTCCTTTTATTTAGCATTTAGTTTTGTACCTTACAGGTATGTGACCTTCTGTCCACAGAGACGAGCTCACTTTGAGTTTTTTTTTTTCCTTTTTTCCCCTCCCTTCCTCCTGCAGGGGAAATGTAAGTCCTCAGATTGAGGGTACAATGGTATATTCTTCTATGCTTTTGTTCATTTTTTTTCCTTTGTTGCTTCTAGCCCTGGATAGAAAACCTGCTCATGCATAACTGTAAGTTGCATTTCCATGAGCCCAGAGAGATACTGTCCCAGACGTCTTCATTTCCCCGGTGTTCCCTGCTGGTCAGGCTATGTTCTCTCTATGGTTTTCATTCTTTGGTTGTAGCATCTAACATTTGCACACACAAACGGTGTCTTTTAGACAATCCTGTTTTCTGCAGCTTGTCTCTAGTCACTACTTGGTAAGCGATTTTGAAGTACCAACAATTCCATTTAATATGGAATAAACATAATGCTTTGCCTACCCATTTGGTTATTTGACAGAGATTAACAAGTTACCAGTGTGTCCACCAAGTGTTGTTTTTTTTTTAAATAAATCACATGAACATATTTTAAAGCCACAATCACAAATTTTAAAGCTACTTTATATAATTTTGATATTACTTCAAGGAATTAGGATTATCATCAAACATAATACATGTTAAATACACAGACTTCTATATAAATGCTAAAATATTTTTAGTTTTGTAGTATTTCTAGAAATGCAGACATGACTGCTTAGATCTTCTTAAAAATGTGGTTCTTTTGGGGAAAAATGATTCATTCAGAGCTCTATTTAGAAATTTTAGGTGGCAAACTGCATCCCTGATGAAGCATTTAGGGATTTCTTTGCTTCCACTTAATAGTTCTGAAATTTCTGACTGTGGCTTTTTTTTTCTGACTGCTTAACAAGTTGATAATGAACTTGTTTAGCTCCAACAACAGGAGTGAGACCAATGCAGCATAAACAGCAATGATGTGTTTGCTCAATACACTTATTTTTGTCTGCTTGTTGGTATTGAAAGGTTTCTTGTGCCTAAAATATGATTTCCTTAATCAGCAAACACTATACTGTATATGTATATATCTTTCCCAGCAATTCAACCAAATATGAACAAAAGTTGTACTATGAAGTGATGTCTGAGATCTGAGCTTGTATGGGTGAAGGAGGTTCAGCCTGAAGACCTTTTTGTTTGAGGGGCTTCTTTGCCTTAGTGTACGCAAGAACAATTTGAACTGTTTGTTTTACGGTACGTATGTGGCCTTCAGTTAATCCCAACACCTTCATCTTGAAAGTTTGAAGTCATCACCATACTTATAGCATTTCATTTTCATACAAAAGTTTATTTGCAACATTTGTTTTGTATTAAAAATGAGAGTACAACAAAATATTTATAATTTTTGTAAGAAAAGTATGGAAAATCAAACAAAAAGGAAGTTATTTTTTATGTTGAGTATACCTTGTTTATGTGAAATCAAAATATATGGTCAGATATTGATTTATTATTTAATTTGTGTTCACTACAACAGCAAAGATCAATCAATATTAAATTCACTTTGAATACAACAGTTAACGCATGTGGTACATGATTCTTTTGCTAACAAAAATGTACACATTTAGTATTTATCACTTATAAAATACTGACAGTGTTTTAATGGGGGGGGGGGGGGGGGGGAGAGAGAATGTCAGTTATGTTAATTTAAAAAAAAAGACACATTCCCTGTAAAAGTATCAAACCAGTTCTTTAATCAGATTTCATCCACCATGACCTAAAAAACCCAAATGTACTCTAACTCAAGGCACTGTATTCCACACTCATTTAAAAAAAGTGAGCAGAATTAAACTTCAGATGTTCCTGATACTACCCTCTTCCCCAAAATACATGAATAGATGTTAATGAATAGTTTCTTTCACAGGTTACTCATTTCTTCATCAAATTAAAAATTGTGTTGGAGTCATAAATATTTTGAAGTTTATTAACCAAGTGCAGTGGTTTGGAAGGAAGTCTACTGTATAAGTAAGAGATCTGATACTTGAAGTCAGCATTTGTGTATGTCAGTGTAACATTCATTTTGCATTAATTTATCTAAATTAAAATTCTAAATAAATTACTTTTAAAAAATCTAGTTTAAGTATTGCAGTTCCCATTTTGCAATACTTTGTCAATAAGGTTTGAAAACCTATGAAATTCACCAAATACTCTAATGGTACTTCCTCCAGCGCTGTTTCTCTACAAACCAACAGAACACACGTTAAGCACATATTACATAATCATAGACAAATGGTATTGAGTTATTCCACAAAATCAAGTTGTACGTGAGCTGATAGCCGACGAGGTGCGTAGCACCAAGTAAACTATAAGCCATGTACTACAAGATAGTGGAATAACTTATTCTATCCACACGTTCACTGGATTTTGAGAAATTGAACATATATTTTTTTAATTTGATTAAAACTATATAAAACGTTCGACAATCGTTTCCGCTTAGAATGTAAACAAACCAGTGAAATGACTAACAATTTGTGAAAAATGCTATTTTAATTCTTGAAAAAAAAAAGATATATTCTTACCATCAAATACTTTAATTCCATATTTTGTTGCTTTTTTTCCCTTTTTTTTTGGAGGGGGGAGGTGTTTGTTTTTGAAGTAGTTTTTTGTCCTTGGGTTGGTTCAACAACACGCTTTGCCATTTTGTTTTTCTCTACTCACAATATATGAGCTGATATCCTAGTAGTAGAGTGGCCAATGAGAGTGCACAATTGCTCATATCCAGTGAATGTGGATAGAATAATTGCATATGTACCATGCAAGAAGAAATATCTACAGTTAACTTACTGATATGAGAATAACTCCATATGTAACTCAGGACACAGTAGCCACCAATCAGCATTGCAATCCCACCTATTCCTCCTTTCTGTACATCAATGTACTTCCTGTAATACCACTGCCAACCTGGTGGATGCACAAGTACACAGAATTAGTGTACTTAGTGCTTATCGTTAAAGACCTGGTGTGGCTGCACTTTTTTGTTCCAACCAGTCAGGAGATTATCCCAAGTCTAAAATATAAAAGCCTTAAAACTCATCTATAGAATGAATGTATAAGTGTTCTAATAATTTAAACTTCAACAGTATCTTTGGGAACCTCACACAGTGGGTACACAATGCTGTTTGTCATATACGTCCGTGTTTTCCCTGAAGTCATCAGACAATCAAAATGACATCCTGGGAAAACAAACTGTATGGAACGTTGACTAAATTCATGTGTCTTTTGTCTACATCAATTCTCACAGAATAATTTTCCAAAATAGAAATAGACCTTTGTTAAACATTGTCACGGTCTCCTTGGGTGATTTTGGTGTTCGGGCACCAAGCCAAGAAACAAGCTCCTTCATTTTCACATCTCCAAGTCTTCGCTCTGTCATTAAACCTGCCCAGACAGATACAGAAGCTCCATAAATCTCCATGCAAGTGAGAATTTGTTCACAGTACACATTCTGCTGTAAAGGTCTGAGTTTTGACAGACCTACGTAATGAATGAATTAATGAAGTGGTAGTTAAACAGGTAATGACTGTTTGCAGAATCAAAGTTAGTCAGGAGTGTTCATAATTGATACCTTTAGGGTCCTTAAAGCAAACAGGAAGCAACTAAATATATTTTAATAGCTGATAGAGCTGTGGTACATCAATGCTTTGTAATATAGCAATAATGACCTTTAAAACAATGTTTAATATAACGTATATGATGGAATGTTCAGCTAGGTTAAATTTAAAGGAATAATTACAATATGACACTTTTTTTCTCTTATTTCTGGAGCCACTGTGTTTTTTTTGTGTATAACAGAGTAGTAGTAAAGTCAACTATTACTAAAGAGGATACTCTACCTTGACTCTGTGGTGAAAACTTGGAGGTTTGGCACTTCATCAATACATTTTCATTAGAGGAGATTTCTGAATGACTCGAGAAGAAAAATGTTTCACCATAACCTGTTGCCATCTCAGGGGAGTATGCCATTACGGACATGTTTTGTAAGCGTGAGCTGAGCACGTCTTCAACTGGCTTTTGAACTGAGGTTTGGAAAATCGGAAGCTGTATAGGGCAAGCCTTCATCGTAGCATTTTGATCATTCCCTGTATGAGAACCGAGTACACATTCTGAAGCGTTTACATACTTAGTAAGAGAGACTTTGTGTGCTGTAACTATGGGAAAGAACACTGGAACACGGTCATGTCTCCCTTCATAAAGTGCATGTTTAATGTGGTCCCACACACAAGTCTTAGTTTGAAATACAGGCACAACTTGCTCTTTTACTCTTGAACCCAGTATATATTCTTTGGTCAAAGGCTTTGGGCTATTTTGTATATGCTCTGATACACAAGTATTTTCTTTGCACTCTTGCATACTTTGTTTAACCTGGCAGCCTGTGGTCCATGGAACTCTTTGTAAAGGATCTGTGGCAGTACTGGTGATGAGTTGAGAAGTCAAACTGGTTTCTGTGAGCCCTTTTTGCCTACCGGGGATTTCTTTTTCTAATAAAGGTGCGTCTGTTATGGGGCTTTTGTATGTTTTACTGTTCTGCTTTTCCTGCTGAGAAACTGAATTGAATTCAGTTCTTGTCTGTGTCTGCAGTTTAGCTCGTTTCAACATCTCTCGTTCTCTTTTTGCAAGCCACTTGATTTTGGGCTTCAAAGTGTCCGTGTCTTCAGCTGATGGGACTTTGGATGGAGTGCTTGGGAGTGTGAAGGACATGTTTTGTAAAAATTCCTTATCTACGCTCACCTTTTCAACTTTTTTGGATTTCACTGGGGATATGGAGTTTGCCTGAGACGTTGGATAATTCAGTTTAGTGGCAGTGTTGACTTTATTTGTCTTATCCTTATTATGTGTGTGTTTAAAAGGAACAGCCGGTATTTCTTTAGGTCTTTGAGCAGTCTTGGACCCAGGGGCCATTTTGCAGTGAGGAAGATGAGATCTGAGCCTTTTGAATGGCTTCCCACAAAATGGACATGTCTCTGTTGAAACATTAAATAGATTAAAACATATTTCAATTTCATTATCCAAACATGCTTTGTTTTTAGCCATGTGTGTGTGTAATTCATAACATTTGAGGCGGAAAATCAAGGACTTAAACTGAACATAAGCATTTAAAAACCAAACAAACCTCGTGTTGGTATATTTCAGGCTAATACTCACCTGAGCTCATCTTGAGCTTCACTAAATGATGCCGATTGTCACTTGCGTTTCATAAATATAAACACACTTTCACCATAACTTTACTCAGAAGTAAATTACTAATTGCCCATAACTTTACTCAGAAGCACAAACTTGTTTTTAGTGCCACATCTCTGGCAGCAAAGAGTTCTCAGCAAACCCGTTGGAGACGAAGGACTCGTTGTGATTCTTCTTCTTCTTTCGGTTTTAATGGCGGGTGGCAACCAACTAGAAAGGCGCATTACCGCCACCGACTGGTCTGGAGTGTGGAACAGGTAGCCGTTGGAGGTACTCTATATGTAAAACAATTGGAATTTCATTTCACATCGTGTATTCTCAAACTTAGGCGGCCTTAATTTCTTGCTGCTCTGCAATTACAGCATTCCAAAAATCCCACTGAAACTTTCTCACTTCCATCGACAGGTTCTTCTCGCATGGACATTGATTTACAAACACAGTTTCTCTCCGCACAGTTGCTTCATTTGGAATAACCGTAATATTGTCTATAAAAACAAAACACTATTTCTGGATAAATGGTTTAACAATGGAATTGTTATGGTTAGTCAATTGTTTAAAAAAGATGGGTTGATGTATAATTATTCTGAATTTCTTATGAGGTATAATATACCAATAACACCTTGAGAATTTTCAGTGGTTTTTGATGCTATTCCTTCTGGTCGGTGTATGTCATTCAGGGGCTCTTACAGCTCTCCTCCCCGTCATTCAATCCTCCTGATGGATCACAGTTTTCTCTTGGTAGGGTTTGTTTTTCATCTGGTAAGCTTTTTAACTCCAAAGTAAGAGCCATGTTTCAGGATGGCCTGGTCTCTGTCCCACCAGCATCATTTTTTTGGGCCAATTTTGTGTCTGATATTGAATAGAAAAAATTTGGACATTACCACAAAGATTTTTTTCTATCAAACAAAGTCAAAGAGATCTCATTTAAATTGAAAAACAAATTCTACCCTGCAAAACAATATTTATCAAGATTTAAGAATGATATTAATGTTAACTGTTCTTTCTGCCGAAAGCATCTTGAAACATCTCACTTGTTTTGGTCATGTGAATTCACTTATCAATTCTGGAGGGACTTCCACAGCTATGTTGCTGATTCTGTCTTTTCTGATTTTCACTTTTACTATAAGAATGTTATTTTTGGATTTCATAACTTTAATCACAAAGATAAGGCCAAATAAAAAAAAAGTGTGTTTCCGGTAACCCGAGAATTTCCGCGTCGAAATTGCCAACCGTAAAGTTTTTATTACAAATTTCCTTCGATATTTTAGTGTAAGCTACGGAAGCGTATTACTGCCACACTCAAAATATTTGGCTTAGTATCAAGTAATTACGGGAAAACTTTGTTATAACAATATCTTATCATGTTTTTACAATATATTTATTGTGTAATAACACATTATCACGTAATTTCATGATACGAAATTATCACGTTATTTCATGAACTTCCATTAAAAGCAGACGGCCTAACCTAGCCTACTGTAGAACTCTGGTCGAGCAAAAACGCCGAGCAAAAACATGGCTGAATCCTGAATGACTCCTATTTATAGAAATAGGGGACTACATAGGCGGCAAACTGTAGTGTTTTTCCTGCCATGGAAGTGCACTTGTATACTGAAGAGGAAGCAATTTGCATTACAGCCGTGAATGAGGATTCAAAATGGTGGCTCGGCTTGGTTTTCCTTTTCGGGTGCTCTCGTTTTCTGCTAGAATTTGGTAAAGAAAAAAATAAATATATTATTTACCAGCTTAAAGTCGGTCCGTGTGGTGAAATATCATGACCTCAGCCTTGAATACTTTCAAGACCTCGGTCACGGTATCTCGCCATACCGACCTCCCAGCTGGTAAATAACATATATGAATTTCTCTAATATTTCTTATTAGAAGATTATTTGGACTCAAATATAAGATTATTTAGCTTACTTTTAGACGCTTTTCCTCATTTCAAGCTTGAAACTCTCTTATTCTATTGGCAAATAATTTTTCTAATTTTAAGAATTTAATTCTAGAAAGAAGCAAAATGATCTGTCAAGAGAATAAGACAATTTAAAGTCTGAAATGAGGAAAAGCGTCTAAAAGTAAGCTAAATAATCTTGTATTTGAGTTCTAATAATCTTTTAATTAAGGAATATTAGATACAAGAAACAGTGAACCAGTCAGATCTGAGAACCGGCCAGTGCTGGGATGTAACCATCAAACAGTTGGGTTATGTAAAAACACAACACCATGATTTCATCATCGCTGAGGATGTAAGAAGTGATAAAAATATTATACTTGACCCAGTTCTCTGTTTTTAGTTCCTGAGTCACTAACAGGCCAAGCAAAAGTGCCTTTGAAATTATGAGGTTCTCTATCGAGGCCTGAATGAATCATTTAACACGAGCGTAACAACCGTTCCCCTTCTCCAGACTGATCCGCTCCATGCCAGCAAATCCGCCCCATGCTGATGTGACCTTGGCTTCCAGCTGTTGCCAAATTTCTGACCCTTCCTCCATCTGCCACAGTAGTTACAACTCCATCCAACCTCTCCTTCCTAATTAATCTCCGAGAGACAAATCTAAAATCATTTTGTTGTTGTTGTGTGTATTTTTTTTTTTTAAATCTGGCCACTAAACAGCTTCCACACCGCATCACTCAGACTTCCTGTGAGAAGTATTACAAACACGGTAATTAAAAATCCTCCTGAAGTGAGTTAATTGCTTTGTTTGGGAATGAAAACTGGCGTTACACTTGTGGAAATGAAATATAACCTCTCGTTCTCACAGTAATACCGCTCAAAAATGAGAAGAGAACCATCGCTGCAGAAACGAAAGTGGCAGTGTGGGTGACAGGTACATGAGTGGATCTATCATTTCACACTTATGTGTTCAACTGAGCGAGATACGGGCGATAAATCTTTTTTTTTTTTTTTCACCCAGCAATAAATAAAGAATGCGTCAGTGTTTCAGAGAGCTTAGTCACAACTCCTCATACACCCCAACTCCCAAAAAGAGGGGCAACAAAACAGAACCCGGACCGCAAAAACAGGCTTCGAGTAGATTCGGTTCCAGTCTATTGAAACGCTTTAAAGCACAAAGCAATATTAAATCCTTTCTTTTCCGTTTCAGCCCAACAACAACAACATGACTTGAAAAGATGCCAAATCAAAGCATGTCTAATCACGGTTTGGACTGGCTGTGTGGATTAGAATGATGACTTAAACCGAGGTATTACGACTTTAATTGAACATTAGTTGATAGAGCTGTGGTACACTAGGTATACGCATGGTTAAAAAAAAATCCAGATATTTTTACATTTTCTTATCTGGGTCTTCAAATAAGGCACATTTCATCTCATCTCTAGCCGCTTTATCCTGTTCTACAGGGTCGCAGGCAAGCTGGAGCCTATCCCAGCTGACTACGGGCGAA
>JAPEIY010000006.1:34392841-34405942 GCA_026122135.1 Cathorops aguadulce | reverse complement strand
GGAGGAAACCCACGCGGACACGGGGAGAACATGCAAACTCCACACAGAAAGGCCCTCGCCGGCCCCGGGGCTCGAACTCAGGACCTTTGTGCTGTGAGGCGACAGCGCTAACCACTACACCACCGTGCCGCCCAATTGGGTATAATATTATGAAAATTATGCTTATTTATTTGCACATCACTTTTTTTAACCTGCATGGATATTTAATCTTACTCACAGTTTATTACTGTAATTGTGTATGTTTAGACAGACAACTGTGCTAGCCTCTGCATTCTTTGGACAAAGTTTCAACTAAAAAAAAAGCTTCTCTGGCTTATTGGAGCAAGTTTAACACATTTCACTTGTAATATGAATTCATCATAAAAGTATCTTTTCCTAATATATAGCGTATCAAATAACATCTTAAAATCAAATTAACTTTGCGAACATAGGCCAATGCATTTGTCTGTGGTCATTTGACAGACAACTGTGAAATTAACAGGTCTAAACAACCCATCCTGAGTTGTGCATTTGAGTGAACAGGCAGGGGTTAAGTTGTGACGTCATTGCCTGTGGGACAGTGACATTAAAGGAAAGGGCGGGGCTACAACTCGCTCCCGGGGTTTATGGGGGAAATACGCCTCGCTTTCAGGGGAAAAAAAAAGCTTATTTTGGATGTTTTAAAAATATACGGTTTGTTTTTAACCTACCTCTAAAGATGGACATGCATTTTATTTCAGGATGCTACTTGTAATGGATGCATTTCTCTCTCTTTTTTTTTTTTTTTGCTCCAAGGTAAAAGTAAAAGTCAGTCGAAGCGAAAAGGTGTGTTTGTGTTGTTTTTGCAAATGGTCCTAACATTTCTGTCTGTGTTATTGGATGACGTTTCAGGTAAACAAACAGGAAGATCGCACTCATTTCTGCGTGTAAAAGCGCGTCAGGTGACGATCCGCTCGCAGGATCTGCGCGTTCGAGGTGAATTTTTGCACGTGATTTATTTGGCGCAAAAAAAAAAGTGACCGTGATCCGTTTGAGTAAGGTGGGGGCTTTTAAAAGGGGGCAAAAAAGTCCACCAATATGGAGGAGCAGAAGTGAATAAATGCTTCCCAGCTCTTCCCGGAGAGGTTGTGAGGGGGTCGCTTCCCCTGCAGACCCTAAGAGCTCCTGTTCCTCCACCGCGAGCTTACAAGGGGAAAAGAATAGCAGTAGGCTACAAGGTGTGTCAGGGAGTGGTTGTTCGGCATACATTAAAAAGAAAGAAAGAGAAAGAAATGTCTTAAATTGTGCTCATCTCTTCATCAGTTTTCAGTTTCAGTCACTGAGCTGCATTGTGGGAGAGAAGGACGCGTCATGCAGCCATAAATGTGTGATTCCAGACGCTTGCACAGGCAGCAGGCGCTATTCGGGCGGATTTACTCAGTGCACTAAACTGATCTCCATTATAGCAGGAACTGCAGACAGAACCCAGATCATCTTTTAACTGGCAATTAGAAGAGAGTGACCATGCAAAAGGTGGTCTTTTTTTTCGACCTGAAGGGTAAAGCCAAGAACGTAAACTGAATAACTTCTTTCTTAAACAGTTAGGATTTTCGACTCTGAAGGTGGTATACATACATGAAACACGATACATGAAAGCGGGGAAACTTCAGAAGTCTTTTCATTATCAAAGGCCTGAATGTACGGAACTGGCTTGTTGTTTTCTTCTTCTTCTTTTGCCCCATTCTGCGTAAATCAATAGCCAGTCCCTGTTCAGAATAGATTTGTTGTCCGGATTGGCGTTTTTATAGGTAGGTGTTTTCTACTCCTCAGATTTTGATTTATCGCCCTCGCCTAGGATTAGCCTGTGAAATAGCTATTTCAGAGAAGAGTGTAGTGTGCTTACGCTTTTATGTTATTTATACGATTGTGATAAACTCTATTTCTTAGCATATTTCTTGAATACCTATTCTAAATAAATAAATAAATGCTTCACTGAAATTTATTTAGGTAAATAGATGGGATCTTGCCTATAAATTAGATTTATTTTCAGTGTGTGTATTTATCTATCTACATGTTTAAGTCAGTTTACTGGAAAGCATACAATGTGTATGTTTTGAATTATGTTGCTGTGGTGTACGACTTTTTTTTTTTCTTAAAAAAATACTCGGTGTATAGAATTTGGTAGCTTAGATGAACATATTTTAGGCCGGATACACGGCTTTCACAACATTGTCATTCTTTAACCATAAATGCTTTTTTTTTGCATGCTTACAAGTGACCAATGCACTCAATTTAACAGTATTGTGAGTGAATCTGACAGACATACAAGCTTTATTCTGCATTTGTGGTAAAGTTTGCTTCACTTTTGCATACATGTGGGTGTGAAATCTTGTTGATTTTGCAATGTTAATTAACGAGTCGAGAAAACACGAACACTTCGTGGTCTGGACCTCATAAAGAAGCGTGCACATAAACTCTGTTTGCCTAATCCTGATTTTGTATTGTTGGCTTCCTTCAGCATTCTGAATTCTTTCTGGACATTTCGAAGTGAGCTCAGTGAGATATGAGATGTTTTTGTTCACAGACCGAGAACACTATAACTGTGGCACGAAACACTTGTCCTAATGAATAACAAGCTAATAATAATAATAATAATAATAATAATAATAATAATAATAATAACAGTGCTATTTTTAGGAGCATACAATACTACGAGTTCGTTTACATTTCTGATAGAAACCAGTCGTTAATCTCTCACAAACCAACACCAACATGTGTTTTCATATAAGGCCTCTAAAGCCTCAACTAACTGATTGATAACGGCTTGCAAAACGTGCACACTTTTAAACAGCAGGTTGTTCAGCTCGTAGGAATTTCGACCATTAGAATTAGACGGATGTTAAGGTTTTACAACACATGATGCAAGACGCCATAATGTATGGTAAAATGTTCAGCATTGCTTTTGCTAGCCTATTTTATATGCATTTTTGCGCCACGACATGTTATTGCACATTTTCAAAGACGGATGGAAAAGAAGGCAGAGAATTAAAGCCTCTACTGTGTAATTTAATTTTATTGTAAATTTGCGTTCATCTACATAAAGTGTTACATTTTTTATTATTTAGTACATAATTCGAATCTATGATGACGCAAAACAGACCGAATCAAAGCAGGCATTAATTAATTATCTAAAAAAAAGTCCAAACAGTACAAAATGCAAACAGAAGTGGTGTTAAAATTTTAATTTAAGTATAATACGTTTTCTAGAAGCAATGCTAGATAGTAAATGCACCGTCAGTTGTACACTGCTTTCTTAGGGGAAATTGCTTGAATGTTTAAAACTACAGCCCTTTCTTAAACCTTACACAAGGTAAGCCATGGCAATGAAGACTTATTTTAAACCATCTGGCTTGGAGCCTAATAAATCGCTTTGTGGAAGGAAAAACAAACAAACAAGGACGTTAGGACAGAGTCGTGTCTAGGCTCAAACCCAATTTCTCTCCATTTCCCTTCTTTTTCAGTGAGTATTTATGACATTCTGCATTTCTGATGAGGCTAGTTGTCTCGTTTGCATTCTTGAAACAACCTATTTGACTCGGTTTGTCTTTCATGCCAGGTTTCCCGGATGATTCGTCTATCACACGACAGTAATGAAAAGAAGATAATGAAGGTCTTCTTTAATCAAACCAACAGAGACCCATATGTCCGGTGTATTCTGTTACACTTCTTTACCCCCGTTTAGTTTGACTTTTAGCTTTTTCAATAAAACAGGTCGTAATGAGGGAGGTTTGTGTCATTTATGGGAGTGAGCCCATACTTGGCTTAATTGGACACAGATGGGTTTTCCTATTGATAACCTCGCAGTGGTACCGGACTAAACACGGCGGAAACGCCATTCCCTCGAAATTATAGACGGCGATTGGACTGATTGGACTTAGTGCCCTCCCTCGTGGGCACGTATGTTTATTCAATTAAGTCAAGTGGTGTAATATGGCAGCGCTGCACAGCCTCGATGCCCAGGTTTCCACTTTATATTTAGAAATTGGTAACTAACACTTTCATGTAATAGGCTACATATTCTGTCGAATGGCTTTTCTTTCTGTTACACAGTAACTGCATTGTCGTGTACGCTCTATCTGCAGACCGCGATCTCCATTCTCAGACTAGACAACTAGGCTATAAGATGACTTTCAAAGTTTGCGCAGTTAGTCCGATCAGCGCCAAAGAAGAGTACAGCTGTGTGCTGTATCCGTTTTGGCCTAAGACACGTTTGTGAAAGGAGGTGGCGGTTGAAATAAATGTGTACATCCTGACAGTGCTGTCACTGCTGGGGTGAAAGGAGGCGACGGTTCTAAAGGCCCACGACACAGCTCTGGTTTAGTTTATTTATTTTATTAAAACACGGGGCCCTAATTCTCAGCAACTGCGTCCTTGCCACACTTTCTCAGTGCGCAGTGAGAAATGTTGTGACAGTCACCTAACATGCCAAGTTTCTTCGATCCTGATGTGATTTTACATACAGCACTGGTCTGGAGTGCAGTGCACGGATGAATAGCGAGGGGCTAAAACAAGTGGTCAGAGCAATGAAAATAACCCGGTGAGTAGGTTGCCTGTGCTACGTGAGGAAGAGGGAGAGGGAGAGGTCACAGGGTCATAAAATGGCCTAAATTAGTCTTATTTAAGGACATTTCCCCGACATTGTACGTATGCTACAGGGTTAAAAGTGGCTTAGAAAGTACATAATTTTCTGCATAATTTTGCTGATGTTTTAGAGATACAAAGTATACATGTAGCCTATTGTAGCATACATTAATTAATAATAATAATAATAATAATAATAATAATAATAATAATAATAATCGAGTTTTTTTCCCTTTGGAACCTATACAGTTATTGTTGTTAGATCAGAATAAATTAAAATGTAATTAAATAAAAATGCTCATTATCACTCTTTATCAGCCTGTAATGCTCTTTACTTTGCAGAACAATTCATCAAATAGAGCTCAAATGAAACCCTTTAATGGACATGTATGCACATGCAAGCAGCATCAGATCAGACACGGAATTGGAGCGTCCTGCTTGAAATATTCTTGCCAAAGGCGGAGCAGGGAGAGCCTGCTTCAAACCGGTTTAAAACTGCGGCCTAGAACAATAACGGGGTCTTGCTGCAGCAGTCTTGGCCCGCGCTGGTGACAAACGGCCCGTTCCGGTAGTTTGAATGTGGCCGGGAGATGGAGGGAAAGTGTCAATCAGAGACGCTCCACCGATCGTGGACAATGCTCTTCGTGGGACTGGTCTGTTTCAAGAGCAATCAGTCACTCCGCATTAATTATCCCCGCGTCCCACAGCAGGGTAGCTCGCGCTGGCACTGTGAGAGCTCTCTCTCTCTCTCTCTCTCTGTGTGTGTGTGTTGCACGGTATACACCACGAACCCCACACCCACCTTTCAGGTTGCGTAAAGAAACCAATAAAGGGCAGTAAAAGGGTCTTCCGTGTCACTAAATATATTAAATGTAGATGTATGTTTAAAGAGGTTCATCTTAAGTTGCAGAACAGATTTATTTATTTATTTATTTGATTGTTCCATTGCCATTACATTTTTAAAAGGCATTTTAATAGCCAGGTTTTTTTTTCCTTTCTTTTTTTTTTTAAACCTCTCAAACATTTAAGTCACAGTCATAAATTGAAGTGCTCTTGTCACTGGTATGAACCCTTCCGCATGTGCTTACATTTCAGAAGTTCGTCTGAATTTAATCACACATCACCTTTGTGTTTCATTTATTCGCCGTGGGGAATTTTTGTACTCATTTATGGCCATATAGGTCGAACATTTACATTCCAGGTAACTACGTGCAACTCCATGGCTATGTTTCTACAAGTTTGTTGGATTATAGAGAGCGTCAAGGCCTGTCGCCTTTTCAGATCCACAGCACAAAACCACACTGCTGTTGCAGTGAACAGTGGAAACAGCAATCGCCTCATATGCTCCACACAATCCGAAATCAGTGCTTAACATGATGCAGTCACTAATAAGGTCATTTTGTTGTAATGTTGGTGTTATATTTTCTTTTTGTATGTTCAGTATTTCGCAGATGACTCGTATTATTATTATTATTATTATTATTATTATTACAGTCTGAGTTGAAATTAATATAAAATCTTTTAATTGAACATTTGCTCATGAACTCGCTTAAACACACATGGAAATTATTATTATTATTATTATTATTATTATTATTATTATTATTATTATTAAATGTTTTGCCTGTTGATTATTTAATCGTAGAGAATGAAAAGTAAATAAAAAAATGCCCGGATAACCAAATTGATAATTGTAAAAATATCAATAAATTTTTATTTACAGTTTAATATAGCCTAAGGTTTGCATGCAGCCTGTAGGGTTTTCATGTCATGCAGCTTTAGTACAATATACACGTATAGCGTAGTAGGCCTAGCAACTGGAACTGATAATAATAATAATAATAATAATAATAATAATAATAATAATAATAATAATAATAATAAAATGAGCTACATCTTTTGTTTTTGAGTCCTCTTGTCCTTTGCACAAATTCACAGGTCAAACCGTGTCCTGAGACATTCAGTTTTACTTCACCTCCAACTCAAACACCATGTAGACCACTTACAGTGAAGAAATGTCCGGGTTTTTTTTTTCTTTTTAATAGGAAACACGCTACAGTAGCTAAACAAACAATGACGAGAAAGTCCACAGAAAACAGCTCCAACTTATTTATTTTGAGGGCAGCTCTTTCGCCTCCATTGCTTTCGTGAACGCGTTTTCCCCGATATTGTCCTTTCGGTTCAGTAATTTCCATGGAGTCTACTCGCTTTATTATGTTGCTGCTGTATTAAGCTATATTAATCCGCGCATCTAGACTCTATATTTAATACAACGTGTAATTTCCTCCTTTTTTTTTTTTTTTACCGTATTCCCTTTGATTAAGTCACTCTTGACTCTCCTTTAGCTTTGGGGCCAGCTAGGTTCGCCTAGGGGAGGCCTTGAAACCGCCCCTTCTTATCTCCTTTCATCATGCAGCTTTGGGCCGCCTTGAAACCGCAAGGCCAGTAATTGCTTTTTTCAGGCAGCCCAGTGCGGACTGGCCAGCAGCCAATCAGAGCCTTGTTTACACTCTGTGATTGACACCGTTCTGGCAACATGCCAGCCAATCAAACACGTTTCAGGTTGAAGCTCGAAAATTTTAACCCTTTTTATGCTTAAAACCAACAGATTTTTAATATGTACAAAGAACCTATAGGCAGCTGTCATTTCTTCTGTCAGGTCATTGAAAGTTTTCTTTTCCATGTAGGTTAGCCTACCTCATGTTTCTGATCAGAACTGTTTTTAAACCAAACCAACTATATATTTTCACCAAAGAACAAATTAAAGCGTGGTATTAAAAATGATGAATATTTGTGGGTGCACATAATTTCCTTTCAGCAAGTTGATTAACTGATTTTTTTTTATAGGATTGTTAAAAATCAATTGCGAAAAAAATATCTTTAAATTACCTGATGAATTAATGCGCAGCTATTATTATTATTCTTATTTTTTTTTAAAGCTGCTCGTAGACACATGTGGTTACGACTGAGCTCAACTTAGAAACACTACTGGGAAGGTTGAATGAAGCGCGCGCCGTTTTGTTTCGTTGCCTGATAGCTAACACGCCATTGGCTCAAAGTAGCAGCCAATCAGCTCCCGTGTTTATCCCACGGCGCTCTGCACGAGCTTATTGACAAGTGGGTATTAAACCAATGGGTGATGCTGTCCCCCATGGCTCCTCCCCCCTGTCTCCTTGAGTGGCAAGAGCGGATTCAGGAAAGAGCCTGAGCTGCATGTACGCGAGATCGCTTCAGTAGAAGCTCTGCGGTGTATCTCCGAACTCTAACTGCACACACTGCAGTCACCAGGCTAGGATATAACCATTTCCACATGTCGTTTTTTATTCTGCATCTGCTGTCTTTTACCTATTTTTTTACACTATGATTTTAACCATTTATTGTTATGCAAGGAATAACTTACCAGTAAGTAATTCATTTATATTGTATACAGTCTATGTATGTATAATAAACATGTGTTTTCCAGAGCTGCTCTTACCATATTTTTTTTTTCTCGCAGAACATCTGGTGTTATGCAGAATTACTCAGGCTTCAGTACTGACGTGCTGATGGCTGATTGAGAAATGTGTAAAAGCTATTCATTTAATGCTTCAAATAGGTGCCTGTTACTACTACTACTAATAATAATAATAATAATAATAATAATAATAAAAGCGGCTAGAGATAATGAGATGAGATGAGATAACTGACATGGATATTTATTAATGCCTGATGTTTACCAGTTGTGTTTGTACACTTCGACAGCTGAGCTGGATTTACAATATCAAAGCGAACTCTTAACGCACTTAAAAAATAAATCCATGCAAAGTGATGAATTTTAAACTGAAGTGAAAGGCGACAGTTTTTCGTGCTTTTGCAGCAGTAAACATATTTAATGTATGTATCCTTATTGTTGTTAATGCACATAACCTGCCAACTATATTTGTTATTTTGTAACCTACCTTAGGTATTTTGCAGAAAATACACAATTCTGTTTAATATTTATTTTGCTTTTGTCTATATTATATTAAAAAAACCAAACAACTCAGTTATGCCAGTGTGCAGATCACTACAGCGCGTCGTTTCAGTTCGTGCTCGTGTCTCACTGTACTACACTGTTTTCAATTACATTTCAACAGAGGTTTAGAAAGAAGAAGAAGAAGAAGAAGAAGAAGAAACCCAGTGTCCCACAAAGCCATACTGGGTCATTGATGTACAGAGTTAAATTTAAGGAAATATTAAGCCTGTATCAGTCATTGCAGTGACGCCACAGCAATGATTTAGTGTGCATTGTCATAGTGAAAGGCTGAAGTGCGTTGCTTCACATTCAGCTTTAAATAATTTCCCTGGCAATGTAAACCCCTAAACTGCTGCCTTCTAGTTTAGGCTCGCTTTATGGTCATCGTTTTTACATCCTTTCGTTTGGGTATGTAGCTTGCGCACGTTTCGTCTTTGTCTGCGTATAAAACTGAAAACTGTTGAATTTATCATCGATGTGGATGTGTGTAGTATTTGTGATATATTTCCAGTCACTCGCTATTGATGATCAATTTATAAAAGACGACTGCAAAACTGTCCATGCGATCGCCACTTGATGATAAACTGCGAGACATGTGCATCATTTGCCTTTTCGCCTACATTTTGAATACCTGCATGCATTTTTCATTTTAAATTTAGAACAATGACGAGTCGATGTGCGATCAATCACATGGTCTCTGATGCTTTTATGTGGGGTGTTGTTATAAAAGGAAGTTCTCTGCTGCATTCGTTATAGTCTACCAGAGTGCTCTGGATTTATTTTATATGAAATTTCTTCACATTCTTAAGGACACACACCACGAGAACTGACACACAGGCTATTCTCTGTTAGAGAGATGAGAGCCACACTGGAAATCAAACTCCCTCGTATTTCTTCTTCTTGATTGGATTCACGATAATGCAGAGCCTATTGTCGGTGTGCTATCGCAGTACGTCATTTACATGTTAATACACGAGATTTAAGTGAAGTCGGGGATTTGGGGCCAAAGGTGATGATGGTGAGGCCTAATCTTTTGGCCCACACTTCCAGATTTAGTGGACAGAATGAGAAAAGTTAAATTCAGAATTCACACGAAGACGAGCAGCAATTGAACTTAAAACACATGTCTTAGAATGAAAGGGTTTTTGCGAACTGTGCATTTAGATTTGAGTGTATAGTGGAATATTGTTGAGGGTTAAATCTTCATCGATTGAGGAGAGTTGATCATGCTTATACTGAAAAGGCAAATATTTAGATTAAACTGTATAATAATAATAATAATAATAATAATAATAATAATACAGCATATATTATGTATATTATATTGTATAATTTGTACTGATCCGCGCTGCCTTTGTGTTGTACAGACTTTTAATTTGGGGTGCTCTGCCTCCTTCAGCTCTGCTCACAGAGGAAAAATAAATTATATATATATATATATTCGAGTATTTTTAAGCCTGTATCTACACGTCCGTGCATCCATTGTTCGACTATGTTCTACAGTAAGACAATTTCAACCCAGTTGTCCTCCACAGCTCAGGAACAATAACAGGGTGTGTGGAGTTTATCTGAACCCCTGTCACATTTCTATTGCAATTCGGACTTATGTCTGTTTGTTTTTTTGTTGTTGTTGCAGAAAATATGACTGGGACGTAGGTTACTTTTTTTTTGGACGTCAAATCCAACACGGTCCTGAATGCAAGACCTAAGCGAAACTCCTAACGGGATTATAGCGTCGGTTCGGCTTGCCCCTTTGGATTTCGGATTTATCGGCTGTTTTTGGAATGGAAGGCCGGGAGTTCGGCCCTCCTCCGCCGCTGCTCACAGAGCGAGGCCCGCTGGCTCACCGCGCCGCCTCTCGGATCACTGCAGCCGGCCACGCAGCCGTGCAGCACCCCGCTGCCTTCCAACCCGGGAAATACTACCCTTCACACATCCCCATACCTCCACAATCAGGTACGTGTTTTCGCTGCCTTTCTTCCTGACCTGTTGAGCGTTTGTACACACTTGGTTTGATATTGTAGGCGATGCTGAGTGTTTGGGCGTGCAGTCGGCTGTGCAGTCGGCACACACAACCCGCACCTGTGAGCACGAGGCTATGGGCTGCACATACGTGTTATTTATTGGAAAGGGAAATTACTTAGACAGTATATACTTAGACTACAGTGCTTTTGGAAATTAGCTTACTGTGCACTGCTCAGAACTTTATGTACCAGTTCTAGACGGTATTGTAACATTTTATTGAACTAATTAGTGTCTGACATTACCTGTATGGTGTGTGTGTGTGTGTGTGTGTGTGTTTCTGGCTGACCAAATAGCAGAGCTTAAACAAGTGTAAGAGTTTGGTTTTAAGGGAAATTGTACTTTCTTTGTATTTTCTATGTTTTGCCATTATTTATCAGAGAAATTGTACTTTTTATTTTGTATCACACATTACGTCATCTTATCTCTCTCTCTCTCTCTCTCTGTGTTGTATTTTACAGTGTCCAGGATTAGGGTCAGTCCGAGTGTGTGTGAGATTCGGTAATAGAGGGTTCTGTAATGATAGAAAATCCGGTTTCTATATTGAGCGCTGCTGATGTGCCGGGCTTGACAGAGGATGCATTAGATTTAACAAGTGGCTGTGGGATA
This sequence comes from Cathorops aguadulce, assembly GCA_026122135.1. Classification (NCBI taxonomy): domain Eukaryota; kingdom Metazoa; phylum Chordata; class Actinopteri; order Siluriformes; family Ariidae; genus Cathorops; species Cathorops aguadulce. The sequence goes on along the minus strand of JAPEIY010000006.1, from coordinate 34,394,718 downwards.
TGACTCCGACTACTTTGAGCACACGGCTGCATTACATCCAGTTTTGCATACTGATGGGATATAAATGTGTCGCATGCATTCATCTAAATATATGGCACTGAGTTAAATCACATCAATTATTAATCACTGTATAGACCCATGCTGCACACACTTGCATTGTTTGTGCCTTGGTGTTTTGGGCAGACTACAAGGTTGTAAAACCATGTAAGTGCTCCTCAGCAGTGTGTGCAGTATAAAGCATTGTCACACTGGCGTGATGTTTCTGCTGCTCCTCTCTTTAGCGAAAAAGCAGCAGACTAAACGTGTAATTAATCTCAGAATCACGTTTATGGCCGTCTTAATTTATCTGATTAGTCTTCCTTTTGCATTTGTTTTTAGGGATAATGAGTGCCCTTGTGGTTGGAGGCGATGTTAAACTCATTTAGGTTTTCTTCTTCGCGTATTATTTAAGAATTTGTTCTTCAAAGAGATGCGTGGTGAATTGCTTTGTCCTACTGTGTTATTTGGATTAATATACAAACTGGAGTGAAATACTTTGCGATTGCTAGTTTGGATAGCTGCTGCATTGTTAACACCAGCATCATTTGGTATATAATTATGAATATAATATTCTCTTTAAAAAAAAAAATCTTACTTAATGTTTGACACCAGCAGGGTTTTCTTACAGCATTGTGACCAAACTCCAGCCCTGAGGGTCCAGAGTTCAGTTGTTATTATTATTCAATAATAATAGTTCAGTTGTTCTATTATTATTATTATTATTATTATTATTATTATTATTATTATTATTATTATTATTATTATTATTAAGACACTTGATTCATTCAAGTAAAATGTGTAGTAGGGGTGTGAGAGCATGGAATGTTCCTGACTGCCAGGAATCCAAAGTGGATTACAAAACCCTGCATGTCATAAAGGAAAGTAACCTCACCGGTGAAAGTCTTTTCTTCTTTTCCTGTTCTAATGAGACACACACTTCTCCTTCTCAGACTTTGTGTTAATCGACTGATGGCCCTCTTTGTTTTTTTATATTGAACTCCTTGCGCTGGTTTTTGCCTGCATGTATTGTACCAAACTAATTGCGTCTTGGTCACTCTAATGTGAATGTAAATACTCGACTCTAGTGATTATGCAAACATGGCTCTAATTGGTTTAAGATGTTGCGGAAGTGCCCGTTGCAGCTACATTTCTGTTGATCCAAACGCTACTCTGGTAGGCCTAAGTAAACCTATGCACTAGCTATATGCAAACATAGTTTGTAAACTCGTGACATGTTTTCCATACCTTTATCAGTCAATATTAGCCTCTGATGCGCCTCTTTATTATTTACTAATGTGCAGGATATAACTTTAAAACTTGACCACGCAGAGGTATGAAAAATCAGCCAGGCCCATTTTGTTCCACAGTTCTGTTTTTTTTTAAAGGTTTTGCCAGTCATTAATTTGCATGTCCTTAAATCAGGAAGTATTTCAATCAACATGTTATTTCCAATACAAATACTATTATTAGCAATAGAATTTGACCTCTCTTAGGTATAATGCAATTTGTGGATATTTATTTATTTATTCAATTATTTGCTGAAAGATGTTGGGTTGGAATGTGTTTGTTTCTGGAGGCTGGTTTAATTTGAGTTCTTTACTGGAAATGACACTCTTTAGAAGCGGAACACCTCAAGTTTAATATAGTATTGATGGATTTCAATCCAAGTCATCTGAATCTACAGGTCAGGATTAACAAAACGCACCGTCCTGCCAAACCTGAATCACTAATCGGAGGCTTTATGGTCTGTAACAGGGCTTTGAGGGTTAGGATTTGATAAGTTATTTACTTCTTCCTAATCCTTTCCGAACATTATTATGTTACTGCCTTGTGGCTAC
>JAPEIY010000006.1:33726564-33737411 GCA_026122135.1 Cathorops aguadulce | reverse complement strand
GACGCAAGCACGTTGGGGCAAGCCCTCCCGGAACCCATAGAGATTGCATTGAAGGGTCAGTTAGGAGAAAAAAAAAATATATATTAACATGGGACTCTATCAGTGAACCCTTGGGTGATTTTCAACGTGACTGAAATCGCCCCAAAATAGGCGGTACTCTAGAAGCAAGACCACCCTGATTGGACAATGATACCCAGAGACAGATTAAAATGGCCGAAAGCAGCACTGGTGAAAGTTTGTTTAAAAAACAACAACTTTTTTTTCGTTTTGGCAGTGCGTCGCCCAATTGCCCTTATGCACCACCCGCCCTTGTTTGTAAATGTAGCTTATCAAATGTCATTTCTATTTCTAAACTTAGCTTATTGTTATGCATAATTTGCATTCATCACTTTTTTAATCCATCACTGATGGACATTTTAAAAACCCCATTTTCTCTCTGTCCAGAATTAGAAATTAATTGACAGGATAGAAAGGAATGCCATCTCTCTCACCAATTATACATTATATTTCTGGCACTTAGCAGACAATCTTATCCAAAGTGATGTACAACGTACCCAGAGCAGCCTGGGGAGCAGTTGGGGGTTAGGTTGCTCATGGACACTACAGTCATTCCTGTTGGTCCAGGGAATCGAACCAGCAGCCTTTTGGTCCCAAAGCTGCTTCTCGAACCATTAGGCCATGGCTTCCCCACAATTCTACACATCACAGTCCCATATTTGGCTGCATGTTTTTGGTTAGTTGGTGGGCTGTTTCTCAAAATAGCAATGATATTGGAATTGTTTAAAACCTGGGCAAAAGCTGTCGTACCTGCTACATTTGTACCAGCAACACACACATACTACAGTATCAGTGCAACTATTGTGCACTGAGTATGACAGTAGTCCACCCCACCACCCAAATACAGTTACTCTATAGTGCTCTTATTTACTGATAGATGGGTTCGAGGGTGACCATCAGGAAGTATAAGAGTACAAGACTGACCTTAAAAAGCAGAGGCAGAAGCTGGAGCTGCTGAACTACTGGGGTGGTGAAGGAGCGACCAGCGCTGGCCATCAGCCACTTCAGTACAGTTTTGAGCAGTTTGATGGCCTGAGTTCTTTCATCCAGCTCACCCACTACATTTTCTTCCACTACATGGTTTTGGATCTCCTCTTCTCCTTCCAGCAGTGGTTTCAGGCAAGCCATGATTCTTTGAGTGAACTCAGTTACGTGAGGGGACTTTGTGGGTAGAGTGTTTGGCAGACTGACATCAATCATAAAAATGTACGTCAGCACACTGCAAGACCGGTGGAATAGAGGGTGGCATGGGGGGGAGAAAGAGAAATGGCATTAAGCAGAAGAAAAGTTCAATAGTTCAAAATGAGCAAATGAGGGCAAGGCAATGTATTTTTATCCAGTATTCTTACTTGTTCAGACTGGTTTCTCCTGCACCATGTTTTTGTTGGATTTTCCTCCAATTTTCTCCCTAATTTAGTCTTGGCCCATTCCCACCCACTAGTCAGTTCTCCCCATTATATAACAGCTACCAGCCCAAGAGGGAAAAGGCCATCATGTGCATCCTCAAAGGTCACATGAAGCTAGCCAGCCACATCTTTACAAACTGCTGCATATGCTGCATCATCGGGCAGCATAGCACACTCTGAGGAAAGTGCCATCCTCTCCCTTCTAAATGCATGAGCTAACAGATGCGCATGACTGGCTAGTGTAACTGTGACTGACTGAGGTAGAGAGAATATGCCACCCCTCTCACCCAGAGAGCACAGCTGACTTTACTGACTTACTTAAATATAAAAATGAGGGCAGAACACTCATTTAAAGATTAGCCATGTCTGGCTGTCCTGATTGTGGCATGATCTCAGACTTTCTCTGTTCTACAACTTTAATGCATTTTAAATGACAGATAAATACAGAACATACTTTTACATCACTGAATGGGTATCAAATATGTACACATTGGTTATGCACACTTAAAGTTCTGGTCTGCCTCTTACCTGCCAATACGCTCTCGTACATTCTTGTACACCTGAGTGAGTTTGGGCTCCAAATAGGTCAGGAGCCTGTGCAGCAGCTCTGGCACCCTCCACTCCTGCTGAGCCAGCCCCCCCTGTAGCACATACAGATGACTGCATAGCCAATGGGGGGAAAGACAACCAAACTTGTTAATGACTTTTAGGAGGAATAAAGATTTTGCAGATCACTACATGATGATGCAAATCTCAGCATCTTCTTACCAAGCATCTACAAAGGATCCCCCTTCTCCACTAAGCGGACATTCCATCAGCATTTCCAGCAGCCAGTGAAGCTTCCGTGGGTCTCTGCTCTCCTATAAGGTCGGACAGTGGTCTGTTAATTTTACTTCAACACTACAATAAGCCACTACACATCAAAAATTTAGAAGTGAGTAATGGAAAGGGAGAACATACACAAGCAGTAGCTACACATGTGCCCCAGTCAGTGTAGCTCTCCACTGTGATGTTGGATAGTGCTCTTCGCATCAAAGGAATCAGGAATTGCCACAGGGCCTCCACCTATGCTCAAGAAGGAGGAAATGAGAAAAACAAGGAAAGAAAGCATGAAAAAAAACCCAAAGAGTACATTGCTTCTTCTTTAACTTTTAATGTCATTCTTTAATTCCACACCTGACTAAAGCGCCAGTGCTTGCTGCCTCTCACTAAGCCAGCAATGATCTCAGCAACACACCGTTGCGTACTTTCATGGGAATCACCAGCCAAACGCTCCATGTAAGGTTTAAGCACTGGCAGGAAGGCATCACTGTAGTTCCTGAATAGACCCTGTTCAATACATCACATAACAATACATTTGAATTGACCAGCCTGTTCTGGCCTGCTGACCTAAAAATACATCAACACTGTCCAGTTGTGAATGTGAACATGAAACACACTTTGCAGTTTGGTCTTTGAGTTTGTACCTTAAAGAGGCAGAAGCGGCGTGGGTTAAATTTATCTTTTCCCTTGCGGTCCTCGAGTGACAAGAACTCAATGAGCTGATTGATGAACACGGGATCAGAGAAATGGTCATAGATGATTCGTTCACTCTGCAATTGGAAAAGGACATTTTTTTTGTTAAAAATCTGTGAGAAGAATTATACTCAAGTTCGCCAGGTGGACGTAATACCATCTGACAGACCATGCGTATACCTCATTCATTTCCTCTGGCCTGAGGTCTTTCAGCTGCTGCTCTACAGGAGCATATATAATCATCTTCCTACAGAAAACAGAGGTGGGGGAAGAACTCAGGCTCAGTGGAGTACATATCTTGGTCAGGGTAAGATGGAGTTGGTGAGATGTACATACTTTGGCCAACAGTAGTAACCCCAGTGAGTCTTCTCCACAAAGCAGAAATTGTCCCAGTCCTTCTGAGTGCGAGGCACACTATCAGCATGATATTGAAGCCAGTCGTTTCCTGGCCTGTCTCCAGCTACCAGTTCCTTTGGCTCCATCACCCCACCTACAACAAAACACTAGTTCCATTAGCCTACTTCATGTACAGCAATAGTTAATCACAGCTAAAGGATCAGCAGATTAGAGTGTTCATTTGCTTGTTGGGCAAGCTAATGAATGTGATTTGTCCACCCCTTTAAGAAATACACTGATGTTACTGACAGTGGTGGTTCTTCAGTCAGTCATAGATAGTGCTTACTCACTGAGGTCACTGGGTATAATGTCCACTTTTATGCGGGGCCTCTTCAGCTGCTTGAGGATTCCTGCTACAGCAGATATTGCCATCTAGAGGAGAAAGAGGAAAACAGGAACAGGTCAAAAGCACTGAACATGACTACAGAAAAAAAATTGTACCAATACTTTGAACTAGCTGCCAAGGCCACTTACTTTGCGCACAACAAGTGCGTCATGATTAAGACTCTGGACAAGGAAGCGTACAGCCGGGACAGGAAGTGGATGGTCATCTCTCAGTAGCAGAGACAGGAAACCAATACCCATGTGCTCAAACTTCCATGGCCTTTGAAGAGAGGTAGGACACACATTTAAACACATTCATCATGTGCATTCATGCAAAATTTTAATATAGGAGTAATGATCGGGGACTAAAATTGCATGGAACTTACAGGTCTCTTTCATTGAGGCATTCTAATAGATCATGAACCAGCTTTTCATAATTCCTGCACAGAATTAGCAGGCATCAAAGAAAGTAGCAGGGCACCACTAGTGTACTCTTTGTATACCAACTGCATGTTTGTGTGTGTGTGTGTGTGTGTGTGAGAGAGTGAGTGAGTGAGAGAGCGAGTAAGAGAGAACTAACCGCACAGCCTCCAGATTTCTGGCTTGCTCCAAGGCAAGTCCTTGCTCCAGTTCCTGTTCTGAGGGTGGACCCATGTGAGCATCAGGGCTACTGGAATCTGCGATCTTGCAGCCAATTTCCACCGTGCTCTGGGGCACCTACACACCCACCCACACATCACACACATCTTTTAATCTACACTTGAAGCTGGGTACTCCAGAGCACATGACAATCACTTTCTCAGCATATTGCTTATTTTAGGAACTCAGGTGGGTGGAGGACTAAAGCTGCTTACAGTGAAGTTAATGCCAATTGTCTCGTACTGGCGATGGATTTTATCTGCAAGGTCATCAAAGAGCCTGACAATGGAGGGTTTCTCCAGGGACATGGCAGGATTGAGGCCTGAGCGTACTATGGCTGGCCATGTCAGAGCAATGCAGTCCCAATCATGCAGGTTAGCCAGACAAACACCTCCATGATTCCCCAACAGACAGTACAGAGCACCCTGTAGTGTCACAGAAACAAATGCTATTATATATCGAGATAATTACAGTTTATTATACATGCATGACATCATTACACATTTTAACCTCACAACACTGGCTTTCATTTAGAATTGGTTTCAAAAAGATTTTATTGGTATTTAAACCTCTTAATGACTTAGCAAATTCATACATATGAGTGACTAATCAAGTGCTGGCTTACTGAAGATCTCAAAGCTTAAATCACAAGGAAGAAAAAAGTGACCTGCACAATCTTTGACTTCTGCACCAATGCTTAGAAACCAAACACAGATTCTGAGCTTATGCTTAAACGATCATTAAGTGCATGCCTACACTATTGCAAATAAATTTGTACTGCTCAGAATGACACTACTTAGAAAGGGGGCAAATTCCTTTGAAGAAAAAAAAATCTGTAAACACAACATGTAGTCCATGGTTCCTGTGTACCTTGATCTGCTGCTGGGTGACATTGGTCCGTGATGGCTCCAGCAGCTCCAGCACCCGAGGAGTGATGTCTCGACAGCAGAAGTTATAAGTTCCCAGAGCAGTGAACAAAACACTCTGAGCTTTACTACGGACCTGGTGGCAAAAATGGTATTTAGAACAGTCACGTCTGTAAGAGGCGTGGTTATTACAAACAGAATTTTTATGAACTCCAGTGTACTTGACTGTAGGTGCTAGTGGACAAACGCAGAAGGTCTCTGAGGAGATCCTGGTGAACAGTTTTGTATTCACAGCCTTCCACTAGAAGCTTACGCATCTGCCAATGGAAAATCTCATTAAAACTACACACTTAAAAGCATTTCTCTCACATTAGACAAAGATGTTTTTTCCATACAATGTTTCATTCACATACAAGACATTCATAATAAATTAATGAAATATATAAGGATATGGATAAACATGTAAAATAAACAAAATACATTATTTTATATAACATTATATAATAGAACACCAAGTTATAAACACAAATTAAAAATTGAAAAAGGAAGTATATTAGAAACACAACTGAGTGCAGTGCATAGCCTAGAACTGAATCAAGGCTACACAGCACAGAAATGCTTCAAGTTAATAACTTGCAGTTGATTGATACCTCGTGTTGCAGAAGTACTCTATCTATGAGTAGAGCTCGTATGTGTTGCTTCTTTCCATGCAGCTAAAAATACAAAACCAATATTTCAAAAATAAAATGCATAGTAGCAACAGTTTTAACAAAAATAACCATTACTTTGCTGTGCCTATAATTAGAAAGCATTTTTATACCAGACAAAAAAAGGTCAGTAACTCACTCGGTTCTCCATAGATTTTTTAACCAAAGTAAAACTCTTCCAACGAGAGTCAAACTCATGCTTGTGGGTGCCTTTAAAATGCATGAGGTCATTGATTATCTGAGAGACAAAAGGGAAGACACAAATAAATATACAATTTTATGTTAGTTTACAAAAGGTAATTAAATTAATAGGTATAACAGGCATAACAACTGCAAACATTCACCTTAATGATAGCAAACAGGGACTTTGTGTCATCCTCTGAATGTTCCAGAATGTAATCTAGGTGGAGAACCAAAAAGGGCAAATTATTTAGTAGCAGAGTGGTAGCTACAAAGAGTAGAGATGAAGGAGTGACAATCCTCTCTGAAAGTATTGGAACGGCAAGGCCAATTCTTTTTTTTTTTCTTTAAAAACACTAAAGACATTTGAGTTTGAGATCAAAAGTTGACTACGAGATGGTAGACCAGAATTTCAGCTTTAATTTCCTGAAATTTATATCTAGAAGTGTTAAACAACTAAGAACATGGCACCTTTTGTTTGAACCCGCACATTTTTCAAGTGAACAAACTTATTGGAACAGTATTAGTAATACTAATAACCAGACAGTGAACAGGTCAGCCAAGGAAAACAACTACAGTTGATGACTGAAACATTGTGAGAGCTGTGAAGAAAAACCCCAAAACAACATTCAGTGACATCACCAACAACCTCCACAGGGCAGGGGTGAAGGTATCACAATCCACAGTTTGAAGAAGAGAGCAGAACTAGAGTTCATACCACAAGATGTAAACCACTCATCAGCAGTAAGAATAAAAAAATACAGAGAAGAGCCAGAAAAGTTCTGGAATCAAGATTAACCGCTACTAAAGTGATGGAAAGCCCAAAGTGTGGAGAAAGAAAGGCTCTAATCATGATCTAAAACACATGAGCTCACTGGTCAAGCACAGTGGAGGTAGTGTCATGGTGTGGGCTTGTATGGCTGCTTCTGGAACAGGTTCACTAATCTTTATTGATGTAACTCGTGATGGTAGCACCAGAATGAATTCAGAAGTCAACTAAAACATTGTCTGCCAATTTACAGAGAAATGCATCCAATGTAATCGGGAGGAACTTCATCAGACAATGACCTAAAACACACTGCCAACACAACAAAAACTTCATCAAGGGAAAAAGTGGAAGGTTTTACAACTCTAATTCCAAAAATGTTGGGAAGTGTGTAAAAAAATGTGAATAAAAACTGTGATGATTTGCAAATTATGGAAACCCCATATTTCACTGAAAATAGTACAAAGGCAACATGTCAAATGTTTTTTTTTAAATAAATATATGCTCATTTGCAATTTGATGGCAACAACTTATTTAAAAAAGCTAGGACAGGGGCATGTATACCACTGTGCTGCATCACCTCTACTTTTAACAACACTCTGTAAATGTTTGGAAACTGAGGAGACCAATTGCTGTAGTTTTGAAAGTGAAATGTTGTCTCATTCTTGCTTGATATACAATTTCAGCTGCTCAACAGTTCAGGGTCTCCTTTGTCATATTCTGCATTTCATAATACTGTATGCAGAATGTTTTCAATGGGAGACAGGTCTAGACTGCAGGCAGGCCAGTTTAGCACCTGCACTCTCTTACTCTCGAGCCATGCAACTGTAATATGTGCAGAATGTGATTTGGCATTCTGCACGTACTTTTGCCCCTCACTGATATGCATTATTGGATCATTTTCCTCAATAAATAAATGACCAAGTATAATATTTTTGTCTCATTTGTTTAACTGGGTTTTCTTTATAGATAAAGAGACTTTTAAGACTTGTGGGAAAATCTGATGTTGGTCGTCATATTTATGCAAAATTATAGAAAATTCTAAAGGGTTTACAAACTTTCAAGCACCACTGGGTGTACACACACACACACACACACACACACACACACACACGGTTTTTATTATTTATATAAAAGCACTCACGCAATAGCTGTCTCATGACTTTACAGATAGCATCTCTGTAGTTCTCTCTGGACTCATCTGTGGAAATACCATCAGAGAATAGATTTATACCCTTGTACTGAAGCACTTACTGATACATAGGTATCCACTGAATCATGAAATTGTGACTTGGGAAGTATCATTACAGCTTACCATATTCAACCCCAGTGTAGAGCTTTGTCTCCTCTAGATTAACCATGCTCTGAACTCTGAGGGTAAAGATATATAAGTATATATCTTATTTGAACCAAAATTTCTACTCAGTACAAAATATCTTTAGAGTACAAGTAATATGAATATTTTATTACAGTTTAGTAACAGGGAGTCCATCTAGAGGGGGCAACATGCAGCCAGCCCCCAGCAAGCAGTGGTGCACAATCGACAGGCTCTGTAGAACATCATCCCTGTATGCAAAAGGACAACATATTCACAACAAAATGTTGAACACAGATCTTTTACTTCATATAGAAGACAGCCATAATTTGAGAAGAAAACTGAATTGTTTGGTGCAAGCTAGTATATGCAACAACAATGTCCCTCTGTTAATTCGTATAGTCAGATGTTTATATTACCAACACATCACTAAGTTTCACATCACAACACACCACACCCTTGGCATCTGACCTGCTCATGTTCTGCTCGCCCTGGGCATATCGCTGCAGGCGTTGCAGCTCTGGCTGGAGCAGAAGGTCTAATATATAAAAGATAAAGGCCTTCTCCTCTGCACTAGCCACATGCCATTGGACCTGTAGGTTCCACAGGTCGCCTGGACGGCCCCAGTCCTATAGAAGCAGGGGAGATCAATTAATGATTACAAAAACCATGGTTTTGCTCAATCAGAGATGGGGTGTGAACTGTTTAATAAACAAACAGTTTCATGCAAATCAGTGATTCACATGGGGCATGAAGGCTAGCCCATATAGTCCAATCCACAGAAGAGCTACTGTAGCACAAACTTCTGAAAATGTTAATGCTGGCTAAAGCAGAAAGGTATCAGCATTAATTTTTTCAGCAGTTTGTGCTAGAGTAGCTTTTCTGTCGGATTGGACCAAATGGGGTAGCCTTCGTGCCTAATACAAATTAACGAGCCTTCGACACCCATGACCCTGTCATGAGTTCACTGTTGTCCTTCCTTGGACCACTTTTGGTAGGTACTAACTACTGCATACCAGAAACACCCCACAAGATGTGCCGTTTTGGAGATGCTCAGACCCAGTCATCTAGCAATCACAATTTGGCCCTTGTCAAAGTCGCTCAGATCCTTATGCTTGCCCATTTTTCTTGCTTCCAACACATCAATTTCAAGAACTGACTGTTCTCTTGCTGCCCAATACATCCCACCCCTTGACAATTGTAATAGCATGTTCAAATCAAATGTTATTTACAGTACGTTAACTATCAGTGGTCAATGTTACGGCTGATCAGTGTGTACACACAAACACAATATGCTCATCACACTCGTATGTGGATTCCCCAAACTGGTGGTACAATTATCTGAAATGTATGTGGCCGAGAAAGGCCAGAACACTTCCAATTTAAAACAACACTGGCAAATTCAGAAAACACACGCATCAATTCGAAAACGTGCAGACGTATTATGGAACCTGCAAATTGAGAAAACAATTGCAAACACAAAGAACAAAAACAATTATAGTGTACAGCACATGCAACAATTTAATGTGAGAATGTGTCAACTACCAATTCAGACAACGTACACAAAAAACAGAAACACGCTGCAAATAGTCACAACACAACAGAAGCAGCCATGTCTTTGTACACTGTAGCATTACAATTTCCCTTCACTAGAACTAGGAATCATACCTGTTCTGGCATGACAATGTCCCTGTGCATCAGTTCATCTGCTAGTTACAATGATAATTCCATATAAATCCTACAATCAACATACTTGCTTTCGAGATATTGTATTAATGAGCATCTCAGACGCACACAGACAATCTGAATACATAAAAACCCCTGTTACTATTATTATTTCTACTACAGTAACAGTACCTTAATGGGCAGATATTCGCTCAGTGGTCTGTTAAAGCCACCAGGCACGCTGCAGTAGTCTGTGGGGTAAGTGAGGGCCATAGAACGCAGGACATGATGCAGTAGGTTGCAGGCCAGACTGTAACCCTGCTTAGAGCGCAGCCACAAGGTCAGCTGCAGGATCTGCACCAACTCTGTACGGTATGGCAGCAGCTTCTCTCCATCCACACGGGTCACCTGGAAGACAAATGGAAATACATTTTAGACACTTTTCATTCTAACTTTAGATCATATTTTAATTTAATAAACATCAGGCTTTTACACCTCAGAAAGCAGCTGGAGGTTCCACAGCAGCTCCTTGTCCAGTTCCTCTTCATGCAAAACATCCTCATCTAGAAAACAAAAAGCCTTAATGCACAGTTGCTCCTCCACACACAGGAAATGGGGAAAAAAGCTAAGATTGATCTGCTGTACATACTAGTAGTGATGTGACTGATAGCATTGCAGCAGTGGGGCACAAACAGTCTCAAGGATTCAGCTGGATGACACTAAGTGAGAGAGGTCAAATAAAAGTAGGTAGGTAGTTAGGTTTATTGCCATTTTAGCATCTGAGGCTATGTCATGGCAAGAAGGTGTCTTGGAAATAACACCAGTGAATGACAAGAGAATAAATAAAATTATGTGGGTAAGTAGATTAATCAATTAGATGAAATGAATACACAGGTGATACCATATGCATACCTGCCAACCTTGGAAAAAAATTTTGAGTAGCAACTTATCACGTTATTGAGTAGCAACTTATCGCCTAAACACTTATTGAATGTTTTTTACCCTCCACAT
>JAPEIY010000006.1:33646835-33658032 GCA_026122135.1 Cathorops aguadulce | reverse complement strand
GGCTATCCGGCGTTTTCGGATTTATCCACTCTGGGATGCGTTTTCAAAAAATACCGTTTTCACACCTCGAGAAAAAATGACTCGCCTGGACGCGAGGCCAAAGCGATAAAGTTTTTATGCGGAACCATCAAAATCGCACTCGTGTGGACGGGGCCTTAGAAATCTGTTCACAGTAACAGCTGCCAGATGTGTCTTCTTTCAACTGTGTAGTCATGGTTACCTTGTCATTGAGAATGCTCTTGCCATCCCAGGCCCAGCCCCGTTTGGTGAAGTAGTTAACTGTTGCAAACTCAATGAGGGCAGAGAAGACAAAGGCATAGCACACAGCAATGAACCAGTCCATCGCAGTGGCATAGGCCACTTTGGGCAAAGAGTTACGAGCACTGATACTCAGAGTGGTCATAGTGAGCACTGTTGTCACACCTGGACAGATAATAAACCGGAGGTACACTCATTCAGGCACTTCATACTAAAATACAAAGCTGCTTTACATTCAAAAAAATTTTTTTTTAAAGAAACAGTGAAAAATATACCAAACAACATTTGCTTTCATAAAGCTTACATAATGAACACAGAACAATAAATTCAGCTTAACAGCAAATATCGGAAAAATACTGTCACATGGAAAAATATCACCCACCAAAAACTGTTCGAGCAGGTACTGATTCACGATTAAGCCAGAAGGAAACCTGGGACAGAATGACAGTCATGATGCAGGGCAAGTAAGTTTGGATCACAAAGTACCCAATCTTCCTCTTCAGATGGAAATGAACTGTCATGACTGTATATTCCCCTAGAGAGAGACAGAGAGAATTGTGAACTATACCTATCGATTTCCAGCTATCACACTTTCTAACTCTATGGAAAAAAAGAGGCCATGTCTAATTAGTGAATTTAAAAAATGGAGCAGTATAAGATACTGTACTTTACAATTTACAGTTAAGGTAATTAATGCAACTAATGTGAACTCACCAGTACTGGATTTAATGGTTTCTTTGCCAACAGTTTGGCCCCTTAAGTCATACTGGTTCAACCTTGATCCGTCTGGAGCCACCTCCACCGAAAGCGTAGCATTTCGTGTCCAAACATAGGTCACCTCTGTCAGAGTATATGCATCTACACACAGAGGCAGCAGACACAACAAAGCAAAACTATTTAAAAATACAGCATGGTTTCATAAGAATTATCTGAACTATTGAGAAATGAATCATAATGATGAGAAATCTTGTTGGGTCAAATCTGTCTGTCAGATTTATTTACAGAATTCCTCCAACAAAATGTCTACAGTAAAAAAATAAATAAAATTATCGCTGGAGAATCATGTAAAAAAGTGTAAACCATATTTAAATTCAAATCATGTTAAAATTCCCTGGATAGTAGTCAGTCTGGTCAAAGATATACAGTACATGTAGAACAGCAGAATAAATGTGAAGGGGGGGATATATAGTATTGCACATTGGTTAGCATCTACCATAAATAGTAGAGAGTAATGGGAGGAAAAAAAATATTGAGCTTACAACTGCCAAATTTCAGTGGACATGAGTGAGAGTCCATGGGGAAGTCCTCTAGATGCATTGGGCATTCTGCCTGCACCGTCAGCCTGGACCACACATGTTAAATGAGATGGTGAACACCAAAACAAAAGAATGGTTGAAGTGTACAGAGTATAGGCTGGATACCTCATGGTGTAAAGTAGTGTCCCATTTTCCATGATCCGCAGTAATTTGTTTGGCATGGTCATATTGTGAGCTACAGACTTCTTGCCATTGTGGAAGAAGGTGTCGGGAGTCCAGATCTTACTGGCCATCAGATTATTGAGCCGCAGGATGTTCATTGGCCCATGGAACTTGAGCCGCTCATCTGTCCAGCGCTGCCGGAAGAACACGTCCACTGTGTACTCCTGACAGTAGAACACACAGTCAGTGTTAAACAATTGGCACTGTAGTAAATAGAAAAAAGAACCAAAAGCTGTTTGGAGATTCACTGTGCTAGAGTGTCTTCCACACGACTTCGGTTCAGTGGAAACAACCTCATAGAACTGTACAGAGTTATTCTCAAGGAAATCCAGTCCAGTAGAGCAGAGAACTCTGTCACAAATTAGTTTGGATATATAGGTGTTAGTTTGACACTAGACCAAAGACCAGTGCACAAATAGTTTTTGTCCCATTAAAAAACACATTTTATTTATTAATCCACTCCAGGAAATCAATGGAGGCTTTTCCAATATAATAATGGCATGAATGCAGCTTGGGAAAGTGCAAGAGAGTAAGCAGAGAGACCAGACAGCAGCAGTAACTGTCATGCTCCCAGGCTCATCCAACACTCAGGACTCCACTTCCCACAATCCCCCTCACACACCAGTCACTACCACGTGTACTCCGTCAGCCAACCCAGAACCACTTCCTAGGAGTGGTTCCCCCAAGTTCTAAATCACCATCGCCTGTACCTTTTTGTTTCCATTTATATTTATACCCCTTTGTTTTTGTTCATTGCACAGTATTGCCTCTACATTTTGTGAGCTTACTGAGCATTATTATTCTGATTGCATTTTTGTGTATGACCCTTTTTGCCTTCCGTTTTTTCCGTTTCACCTAGCCCTTGTGTTTGTTTGCCTGTTTCTCTTGTGCCCCAGTTTTTCGATCATCGCCTGTTTCCTGATTACAATTTGACTAGCCCTTGTGCTTAGATTGCCAGTGTCTACTGTTTCCTGGTTCTTGGATTATTGCCTGTTTCCCAACGATTATTTGTCTAGCCCTCGTTACTGTTTTGGATCTCTTGGTATTGACCTGGCCTGGATTTTGTACATTGTCTTTTTTCATTATCATTAAAACCTTGAGTTCATTCTCATTCTGTGAACGTCTGGTTTGTCACAGCTGTGTTACAGAATACTGTGCCATCATGCAGACGGTGGATTACACGGAGCTACAGGTAGCGCTTAGCAACCAAGGACAGATGCTGGGACAACACCACCAGCGTTTTGACTCCGTGACTCAGTCCATCCAGACTCTTATGCAAGAACAAGGTGAGCAGCAAAAACATTTGGTGCAAATTGTTGAAAGCATGAGAGAAATCACCACCCAACTCCAATGACTCAGCTCCTCCGGCTCACCTATGGTGACCAACCAACTGCTCCCGCCACGGCTGTTACCAGTTCATTTGTTGTCAGTAAACTTGATAAATTTGATGGCTAACCTAATCAGTGTAAAGGGTTTTTGTTACAATGTTCGATATTTTTTGCAAATTCCCCTCTGAGCTTTAACAAGGCTTGTATTTCTTTTATGATTTCTCGCCTTATGGGCAAGGCCTTAGATTGGGCTACCACAGTTTGGCCCATAGTACAATCTGACATGATCACTTAAGGATTTAAAGCAGTTTTCGATCACGCCAATGAGGGCCACTCTCAAGGGGAATTACTCACCCGACTACGTCAGGGTAATCGGTCAGTTTCTGATTACCCTTTGGAATTTCGCACTCTTGCGGCTGGGAGTGGTTGGAATGAACCTGCATTACTAGTGACCTTTCGCAATGGACTGAACCCCAACATCCTAGCGGAAATGGCTTGTAAGGACAATGGTCTTTCACTAGAAAAGCTGATTTCATTGGCCATTTGCTTAGACCAACTGAAGCACGGGAGAGGTCTTCGTAAATCTCCCACAGTTCCAGCTACTGCATTGACTCCTCGCCACTCATATCCACCAATGACCCAGACTCGTGAGGACCCAGAATCCCCAGAACCTATGCAGTGTGACTCATTTCATTTGTCTGTGGAGGAAAAGCAACGACATCTCCATGATGGGCTGTGTCTCTATTGCGGAACTACTGGTCACATTCTACGTGACTGTCAAATCCATTGACACAGAACTTTGGCACCGACCCCCAGAAAGTGCATGGAGCCTACTCCACGCGTTTAATGTGGTGAGTACACCCACTAAGGGGTTGATCTCCAAGTTCTTCCTCCTACCCGTGACAGTTAACCATCCTCAGTCTGTCTTTGTGTTCTCAGCATGAATTGATTCCGGAGCTGAAGGGGACTTTATTCACGCCGAGCTGGTGGAGCAACTCCAGATTCCTGTGGAGCCACTGAAAACGCCACTGAGATTGACTGCTGTTGATGGGGATCCCATGGGAGAAGGACTTGTTAACCAGGTCACGAAACCCATTAATATGACTATCCGTGCTTTACATTCAGAAAAGATTTGTTTTTTTGTCTTGAATTCTTGTGAGTATGCCATCATTTTAGGTTTGCCCTGGCTTAGAAAACATAACCCCGTCATATCTTGGTCTGATAAAGAAATATTCTCATGGTCCAGTTACTGTTATGACCATTGTCTAGCACTTCCCACAGTTATGGTGTCGTCAACAACTATAGAAAGACCCAATGCCAATGTCGTAGTTTCCGTTCCCCCCGAATACAATGACCTGTTAGAAGTCTTTAGCAAGAAAAGTGCTACCAAACTTCCCCCTCACAGAGAATATGACTATTCCATTGAGTTAATAGATGATGCTATTCCACTGAAGTCTAGGATTTATCCACTTACTCAGATGGAAGAGTATGTTCAGGAGGCTTTAGAGGCTTTTTCATCCCTTCTACATCTCCTGCACCTGCAGGGTTCTTTTTCGTCAACAAGAAGGATGGGGGACTTGGGCCCTGCATTGATTACCGTCGGTTAAATCAGACTACTAAACCCTATTCTTACCTGCTGCCTTTAGTCCCTGTAACGCTAGAGCAACTTCATGGAGCACTGATATTCACAAAACTTGACTTAAGAAGTGCATACAATTTAGTCCGCAAAAAAGGTGACAAATGGAAAACTGCCCTTTTTTACCACTAGGGAGCACTATGAGTATTTAGTAATGCCCTTCGGGTTGCGTAATGCCCCATCTGTATTCCAAGCTTTCATAAATGATGTCCTCAGGGATTTGCTTGGCCAATATGTTATTGCCTACATCAACAACATCTTGATTTATTCCCCTAATCTTGAAACTCATATTCATCATGTTTGTTCTGTCCTTAAGTGTCTGCTCGAAAACCAGCTGTATGTTAAAGGAGAGAAGTGTGAATTTCATCTCCCTTCTACTTCTTTCCTAGGCTATGGAATCAATCCAGAGGGTGTCATTATGGACGATAAGAAGGTAGAAGCCGTAACTAATTGGCCCATCCCTACTTCCATAAAGGAATTCCAACGATTTCTGGGGTTTGCTCATTTCTACCATTGTTTCATTTGCAATTTCAGTAGTCTGGCAGCTCCTCTTACCACTTTATTGAAGGGAAATGCCAAAAAACTCTCATGGAATCCCCTGGCTCAGGAAGCGTTCGAATCCCTCAAGGTAGCCTTCACCATTCTGAAGCATCCTGATCCCTCTCAGCCTTTTGTGGTGGAGGTGGATGCCTCTGAGGTAGGCACTGGAGCTGTGTAGTCCCAGTGCATACGTGATCCCTGTAAATTACATCCAATAGCCTTCTACTACCATAAACTGACCCCTGCTAAATGTAATTATAGTATAGGAGATAGAGTTGCTGGCCATGAAACTAGCTTTCAAAGAATGGCACCATTGGCTAGAGGGAGCTACGCATCCCTTCCTAGTGTTAACAGATCATAAAAAGCTGGAATATTTACAGTCAGCTAAACGTCTCAACCCCAGTCAGGCCCGGTGGTCCCTATTCTTTTCTCGATTTTAATTTTTCCATTTCTTATCATCCTAGTTCCTGCAATACTAAAGCAGATGCCCTTTCTCATATATATCCCAGTCCCGAGTCCTCCCCTCAGGTTGTTAATATACTACCCCTGTCAGTTGTGGTCGCTCCTATTAGATGGGAAATAGATGAAGAGATCGACCAAGAACTGTCTGTCACTCCTGCCCCTGAAGCTTGCCCCGTAGGAAGGAAGTATGTACCCACTCAATGCAGGGACAAATTAATTACATGGGCCAATTCCTCTTTGACTTCTGGCCATCCAGGAAAAACACGTACGCATTAGTTATTGTCTGGCAGATATTGGTGGGAAAATATGCTGTCAGATATCCATAGATTTGAACACCACCTGTTCAAAGTGCAAAACACCCAAAACTCTCCCTGCCGATAGACTCATGTCCTTGTCTGTCCCTTCTCGTCCATGGTCACTTATTCCATATAAATATTGTCTGAAAGTCCAGCCATCCATTATCTCTAGCCGCTTATCCTGTCCCACAGGGTTGCAGGCAAGCTGGAGCCTATCCCAGCTGACTATGGACTAGAGGCAGGGTACACCCTGGACAAGTTGCCAGGTCATCACAGGGCTAACACATAGACACAGACAACCATTCACACTCACATTCACACCTACGGTAAATTTGGAGCCTCCAATTAGCCTAACCTGCATGTCTTTGGACTGTGGGAGAAAATGGAGCACCCGGAGGAAACCCATGCAGACACGGGGAGAGCATGGAAACTCCACACAGAAAGGCCCTCGCCGGCCACTGGGCTTGAACCCAGGACCTTCTTGCTGTGAGGCAACAGTGCTAACCACTACACCACCGTGCCGCATGCATATATGTGTGTGTGTTCAAACATTTAGACTCTCTTCCAACATAAAGTCTGTCTGAAGAAAAGTAGTACAGATAAGCAGTGGTTTCTTTTTCGTCAACTGAATCTTGAAACTCTGAAGTGCTCACGAAAACGGGTTGACAGTTAGAGTTTCCAGTGTCTGTCCTGGAGGGCTGCAGCATTCCAGCTCTGACGCATAAATTTCAGCTTATCAGATTATCAAGTAATGAATTTAATAAATTAGTTTAGTTGCAGTTCAGAAAAGAAGATATGAGAATGTGGCGCTCCAGGAGTGGAAGTGAATTTTGCAACGGTGTTCTGGAAATATTCTGTAACAGTCCAGCAAACTGTCCCATGTGATCCTGTGAGGTTTTTAAACCATTGGCAAGAAGAAGGGAAGTAAAATATGCTGAGTGAGACTGACATTTTTTTACTCATCCAGAACAGACACACAAGCCAGAAAAAAGAAATGATAAGTAACAGGATAGCTTGAGTGTATGTGTGTTTGACTTTATCAGTGCCATTTGATTGAAGGATGGTCTGTTTGTGTAACTTTAAATGGATTAAAATTCACTTGATCCTATTTTATAACATACATATTATATATCAGAATATACAGATAATATGTGAGACATTAACTACAAAATTTTTATACTGAGGTGGATATTGGTTCGGTTCAGTCTTGTAACGGGCTATGTCCTGGTGTCCTGGACCTTAAGGCCATAATGAGGTCCTGTAAGAGCAGTAGAAGAGGACACGCACGCACGCACCATATGTTTGCCATACCATCCTTGTGAGAACTTTCAATTGACATAATTATTAATGCAGCTAATCAATGGTATGCTACACTTTAATATAAGTCTAACCTTAACCTTTTAGTTTTTAAACATAAACAGCAGTTTACAACAAAATAACAATGCCAACAACAAGTAGTTTTCCTTTGGCAGTCAAAACTGTCAGAATTTGGTCCTCACCAACACACACACACACACACACACACACACACACACACACACACACACACACACACACACACACACACACACACACACAGAGCCTAGTCTAACAATCATTAGGGATTTGAATGAGTTCAGCAGACATGGGACTAAAGCGTGAAAAAATTTGCTGGCTCAAGAAATTGCTGTCAAGGCCAACAAGCTTTCTAGATTTAAAAATCTCTAGGGTGTCTGCATGACCAACAGATATCTCATGTATACTAAGTCTACTTTAATTTCTATTATATTTGGGTCATTATCTTAAGCAACTATTCTGTAAGATGTAATCATGCTTCTTTTGAGCTCGTGGCTAATCAGCATCCTATTCAGTGGTAGGCTGTTGAGAAATTTAATCTTTACTGTTTTACTATGAAAATGACAGATGCAATCAGTACAGCTCAGTTGAGAGTGCTTTGTTTTATTTTTGCTGCATGTATGGGACGGTGTTTCAACTATTGGCTTTTCATTGTGAAAGGGTGCTTGGAAAATGAAATTCTGTTAGATAAAAAAGAACCTTTCTTTAGATGTTGGCTTTCATATCTATTTCTCTTCAAGGACTCTGGTGTTTATGTTCAGAATTTATTAGTGTCAGGTATTTGGGCAGAAGTCAGAGAGAGAGAGAGAGAGAGAGAGAGAGAAATGGGAATAAAAATAAGAAATACGTTGCATAAGTTATGTTCTTAGCAAAAGCAATCATCCGCTGTACATATGCCTGTGAAATGAACTCATGTATATTGGCTTTAACTTATAAATGGTCTTTATCTACATTATGCATTGCAACACTTTAAGGAACATATTTATAGTGTCATGCAGTAGGTGGCCTACACCCAAAAGCCACCATTCCCGTGGTTTTATAGGCATCATATCCGATTTGAAGGCCTCAAAATAACTTCAACTATGCCCATTCAATGGCTGGCTAACATTATGATAAGACTATGTACTGTCTCAGAACTTGGATTCAGGGTTGTACCTGTGTGATGTCACTGTAGTAATGGAATCTAATTTCACTCCTTGGAACAATCTTTACGTATTTAAGCCTTTCACATAATGAAGCTTTATTACAAGCAGGTTTAGATGGCATGCTGAGGACCCCCTTCCAAGCTTTTTTACTCTGTCTCTGTTTCCCTGTTCGCACTCAGCCAAGTGCATTCTGCCATGCACCATGGGAAACATGGCTGATTGCTCTCCCTTCTACATGGGAAACAGTACTGGAACTGAACCTGGCCTTCCATGACCTCCCATGACTCCAAATTACTATGCCTTACACAAATTTTTCCAGAACATCTTTGCTGTTCTGCAGGTTGAATCCCCGGCATGCAATTTTTTTTTTCAGAAACTAAACAACCAGAAATGAAACATCCTAGAATCAGTCTCGTACACATTCATATTACATTCTTTCTCCCGGACGACTAACAGCATGATGTAACCAAACTTTAGATCAGGTTCAGATTGGATCTCTTCTGGTGCATTATGTATATGCTTACAAATGAATGTGTAACATTTCTTTTGTTCTGGCAGTCATTCAAGAGCCTTTAACATTCATTTCTCTAATTAATCATGCTTTTGTCTTCTTCTCTGTATACAGAGGAGCTGAACACAGTGAGTGAGAGTGCTGAACTGTTAGATGTTGCATCCTCCATCTCCACTAACTTGATCAGCCCAAACACAGACCCCCCAACAATAAGCCCCTCTGAGATGATGTGTGAGCGTTCGTGTGAGGAGTTGGCCAACCTCTTCCAGGAACTCAAGGGACTCCGAGTTGTTGTTAGCAACCTTATTGACGGTTTGCAGAAAGTGGTGAGTCTTTCTGAGTTGAGACAGGCATGTCATCCTGCTGGTTTTGTGAACAGCCCCAGTAAGAAAATGATCAATTTGGAAAGTCCATTGAGGCATTTTCACTGTTTCCGTTTGCTTAAACTGGGTAATTGGGTCATAATTGGTGTTTACTCACATACCTGTGGAAGGAATTCTGGTGCAGTAAATCACAGTGTTTTATGTGTGGAAATTTATGGCTATTTGATGGTAATGTGCTGCAATAACCATATGTCTACATATACTTGGGTATGCAGAACCCTAGTTAAAACACAGCTCCTTTTGGCTCATTATGTAGAGACTCATTTGTTTAGTACTGGATTTCAGACAGAGGAGAACACTGCCATGCGTGAAGCCCTGAATAAGATGCAGGATCCAGTGCAGCAGAGCATTTGCTGGCATGATGGGCGACTGTTTGAGAATAAGGAGGATTGGATTGTGGACAGTTGCACCAAATGCACATGCCAAGATGGGAAAGTGGTGTGTCGTCAGATTACTTGCCCACCAGTGTCCTGTGCCAGTCCGTCCTTCATTGATGGGGAGTGCTGTCCAGTTTGCCTTCGTGAGTGCCTCTCACAATCCATATACCATACTTTTAAAACTTATTACAGCTTAAAAAATTGTCTTATTTTGTGTCTATGTTGGGATCTAGCAATAAACATTGAGGATGACTGGTCTCCATGGTCAGAGTGGACTCAGTGTACAGTCACCTGTGGCAGTGGTACGCAACAAAGAGGCAGATCATGTGACGACACCAGCAACACATGCCCTGGCCCCTCGATTCAGACTCGGAGGTGCAGCTTAGGAAAATGTGACCGCAGAGGTATGGAAAACATCTTTGTGCCAGTCAAAATTCTCTGTGGGGCAAGTGGAAAAAGTGGGGAAAATGGAAAAAATTGAGTTCCTATGTGTTTAGTTCGTCAGGATGGTGGTTGGAGTCTGTGGTCCCCCTGGTCTTCGTGCTCAGTCACATGTGGGGAAGGCTTGATCACACGCATCCGCCATTGCAACTCTCCTATTCCTCAGCGAGGAGGCAAAGACTGTCAAGGCGAAGGACGAGAGACACAGAGCTGCCAGGCTAAACCCTGCCCGAGTAAGTTTAAGCAATACACAAATATGCTTACTTAAAAACCCATCCTCTCCCTGCTGTCCAAAGCTGAGCTGAGAATGAGAGCACGGGAGAGTGATGTCATTCTTTCCAGGGCTCATATTATCCTTAGAGCTTGGAAGATACACAGCTATAGGGCTGGCAGCTCATACCACAAAGGATTATGGGTAAGACTCCCATGACACGCCCAATAAATGAGATTGTTCAGAGGGAAACAAGAGGCATCTGTGCTCAGCTGGAAGTGCAGTAGGCTTTTCATAGCCAGAATAATCAAGCATTTAAGATGTAGCCAAACACTTGATGAGTTAAATGAATGTTTAAACTGGTGAGAGCTTCTAGGAAAAGCAGTGTGCACATTACTCTGCTTACTTTAGCTATTTATGCATAGGATGTGTATGAACTCAGACATCCTTTACAAATGTATGCTATGATAAATTATGATTTTATAATAACTTTAAAAGAGGTTGACGTGCCTCATAATGTAACTCACAATGTATGCGAATATTAATAATCTGAGATTGAGTTCCACTTCTGCTATTTTGAAGCCAAAACTGAATCAGTGTTTGCCATCTTTTATTTAATAGGTATAATTATGTGTTTCTCCAATTACCATGAAAGAACAAAGAGAACATCTAATCTCATCTCATTATCTCTAGCTGCTTTATCCTGTTCCACAGGGTCACAGGCAAGCTGGAGCCCATCCCAGCTGACTACGGGCGAAAGGCAGGGTACACCCTGGACAAGTCGCCAGGTCATCAC
>JAPEIY010000006.1:33350151-33365683 GCA_026122135.1 Cathorops aguadulce | reverse complement strand
GCATGTCTTTGGACTGTGGGGGAAACCGGAGCACCCGGAGGAAACCCACACGGATACGGGGAGAACATGCAAACTCCGCACAGAAAGGCCCTCGCAGGCCCCGGGACTCGAACCCAGGACCTTCGTGCTGTGAGGCGACAGCGTTAACCGCTACACCACCGTGCCGCCCAAGATGCAACATGTTATAACAATTTAACCTCAGCAATTCCAGGGCATAATTTAAAAGCATTGTTTTTTTCCATGAATTACTGCATTTGAAAATCATTTAGCCTAAGGAGGGAATGGAAATTCAACAACAACAACAATTTGAACAGCTCTTTCGAGAGCAATTAAGATAAACTCTTAGATTAACTGTCCGAATAGTACAATACATTACGAACCGAATAACTTTCTTCCCCATAGACTCAGCCAGAAAAATAAAATATCTACTGAGTCCCACTCAAATGCAGACAATAGTGTGTGACGACAGAAGATTTATGTGACACCCCCCCATCCCACCCCCAAGAGGCCTAACTGTTTTCAGGTGGATTTGACTCAGCTTGGATATCATTAATCATTCTTTACCTGGCAACATTTATCACATATTGGCTGCTTAAAATTTAGCTGCTATTTTGCCACAAATTTCGGTAAATGCTAGGTTTGGGATGGCACGCTGTCTAAGTCTACACGGGGAAAATGAAGGCCAGAGGCAGAGTGACGAGAGAAAGCAAGGCAACAAGCTAATCTGCACATACTAAGTCGCTTTTATTAATACAGAACTGCATGCTACAGAGACTGTACAGCATAAACATTTATTCATTACAAAAAAGATGGTCTGAGAACCATTTCAAATAACTAAAAAAAAAGAAAAGAAAGAAAAAAAAAAGAGAAAAGAAAAAAAAAAAGAAAGCAAACAAAAATAAAAGCTAAGAGCATAAAATAGAACAGGAACATCACAGCCGTTAAGGAAACATTCAAACTATTCATCATTAGCATCTTAATAAACCAGAGAAGAGATTGACGGCTTACAGTCGCATCATGTCAACTACAATGGCACCGAATGAATGATTCTCTTGTAGCTTTTTTACAGCTTCTTGCAACATCAACATGCCTATTTTTTCTATCTACCTATATGTAGTAGTGTACTTAAAAGTGGCAGTTTGTGTATTTTTTGTGTTATTTAAGAGTTTTTTTATGAACTTCCTAATATACATCATTTGGCCCTTGAGGGTTTATACAGTATGACGATGTCCGTCTTTTATTAAGTTTAAATTTTAATATTTGACAATCTGCTACCAAACACATTTGTTATAGCAACATTTATACTACATACATAGCAATCTATGTAACGTCACAGCAAAGTATGGTTGAGGAAAATAAAGAAAAACAAAACAAACAAA
This sequence comes from Cathorops aguadulce, assembly GCA_026122135.1. Lineage (NCBI taxonomy): Eukaryota > Metazoa > Chordata > Actinopteri > Siluriformes > Ariidae > Cathorops > Cathorops aguadulce. The sequence goes on along the minus strand of JAPEIY010000006.1, from coordinate 33,364,304 downwards.
CAAAAAAAAAACCTGACAACCCTACAGCATTGTAAGAGGGGAGTGAAAATTAGCACAATTTCCGCACAGAAAATCTGTACACAATTCTACAGTCCAGTGGAGATGAACTTGCAATAAAAAAGATGGGCTTTAGGTGAAAACCAATTAGTGAAGAACACGGTATTCACTATCCCCGTTTCAAGTTTTCTTTTCTCCTAGTGAAAAAATGGCTTATAGATATGTCTTTAGAAATTAAGTTGTGCATACATCTGTTTTGGAGAATCTACACTGTGTTTGTTGGTGGAACTCTGGTCTTCAGCAAAAGAAACAAATGTTAAAACAAAAGAATTCAACTTCAAAACCTCCTTGTAAAAATGGATCATTTATATATATATTTATATATAAGTTGCTTACATTTAAAAAAAGAATATTTGTACAATGTATTAAGAAAAAGAAAATATTTCAAAAAGGGACAACATACAGGATACAACAGGCAATCTCTAAAGCAATAAATACTACTGGTCCTAGCGTTGTGACATTTTGTATTGTATACCACAATCCCCTCCCTCCCACCCACCCTTAAAACAGTCCCTCAAACATTCCTCCAACCGAGTCTACCCAGTACCCACCCACGGTAAACAATGACAAAAAAATAAAATAGACAACGCAATGGAACAATGCATATTAACACAGTAACCCCCCAAATATTTCTGTACATTTAAACAAGAACAAGTAACATCACAAGTAAAGTTGTTCCTCAGCTGGAGAAGTGTCTCTCCACGGTCCTCGTGCCCTCCATGTTTTGAACAGATGTAAAATGATTGGTTCGCAAGCTCGTATTTAATACAAATAATGAAGAAGAACCAACTCGAAGAAAAGGGCTCACTGAATCCTCACCTAAACTATTTTTATATCTGTCTTTTAACATGTCTATGTCAATTTACATAACAGGTATGCTTTTTCTGTTGTACAGTAAAAAAAAGAAAGAAAAAAAAAGAAAAAGAAAAGTTTTACATTTTGGCAGACTTATATAGCTATACTCTACAACTCATTTTACTTTATCATCAATATTGTTATTATTATTATTATTATTATTATTATAATAGTTCCATTTATTTTAGATAATGACAGGTCAAATATTGACCAATGAACTTTGATAAAAGAATTAACTAATTTCCAAAGCCATATGTGACGGAAAAAAGAAAAAAAAAAGACGAAAAGGACATAAGAGTCAGCAGACAGAAGGGAGGAGTTGAAAGCTGGTAAATCGGAGCCGGTTTAGATTAGTCTATTGACTTGGTTACGAGCGAAAGCGGTTGCGTTGGGGCAGAGCTGGGCAACAGAGAATGGGAATGACACGCCGGTGCAGACTGGGAGGAGGTGGAGCCTGAGGGGCGAGACGATGACACGTCCGAAGGGTCCAAGGAGCCATTGTGGGTGGGGCCGGGGTTTTTGCCTGCCCCTGAGTTGTCCAGCAGAGCTAAGGGCGGAGGCGGGGCCATGGACAGGTGGTGATGTTGGTGGTGCGAGGATGAGACCAGGGGGCCCGGTTTCATAGTCAGTGAAAGAGGTTGCATTTGTTCAGTCTGTGGTTTGGACTCTTTCGAGGACGGAGAATTGGGGACCATGGAGGGGGAGGATGGGGGCGACTCTAGTAAGCTTCCATCCGAAGAGGGAGGACTGACACAGCTGCCTTCACCTTGAATGTAGCGAATGCACTTCTTTTTTCTCCTGAAAACAGAGAGCAGGCTTGTTTAACTCCTACGTAATCTTGGCAGTGTTTTCCAACTTGCCAGTAGGCTTGTAAGAAAGCCTTAGCATCCACTTAAATGCACATCCTACATCACACAGCTCTGCAGACATATATGAAGATTGGTGATATTCAGCCAGTATGCTGATTTCCACACAACTGAACTAAGATCAGTGATTTTCAGATAGAGACTGGACATCTAACTGGATGCTTTTGCTTTCTGAGAATGCCAATACAAACAGATGAGCAGCTGAGCACTGGCTCTCTGCCACTGACTTCCTCTTACCTTCCATCCAACATCATACATGCAAAGAAGACAGACATGGAGGAGAAGAACTGACAGAAATACAGATGCCAGATGAGGAGACAGTGAGACAGATGGGGAAAGTGATGACAAGAAGCACTAGGATGAGGAATTTGGAAGAATAACTACCTCCGAGGTTCAGAGGGACACAGCCAAAGAGGTGAAGACTACATCTCTCTTTGTTTTCTCTTACTAGGATAACATAAGGAGCTTGAAACAAAGAACTCCACCCCAGCGCGGCAAACCGCACGGGACTCCATCCAGTTTACACATCAGCTTGAATTATTACACTCCTCTTTTTCCCTTCCTTTTTTCAAGTCTCTTTACTGCTTTTTTCTGCATGTTCCTTGGGGGGAGTTCAGATGGAGAGGTAAGAGGTTAGAGGAGATGCGCTACTCTCAGCCTGCCCCTAAGACATGTGTGTGAGTGTTGTGCACAGAGGTCGCGCCGCCATGTTTGCATTTCTGCTCGGGTCAGGACCCTCCCTCGTCTGCTACGCCTACGGCCAGCCATTCCAGCCAGCCACACGGGCAAACACAGCAGCACCAAGCCAGTACGCCGAGAGGGGTACGAGAGGAAAAGAGAGCAAGAGATATTGAGTGAGAGTGTGAGCGAGTGATAAATAGACAGAGAAAGAGAGAGAGAGATTTCCAGTGTCTCCTAGGTGATTGGATGCATACCCTGTTTTGAATCAGGAGGAAAGAAAGGGAGAGGAACCAGAGAGAGATGGAAAGAGAGCTAAAACCCTCAGTGTACCTTGCCCTAGCATGACCTGACCCTTTACCCCTGCCAAAAAGGGAAAAAAAAAAGCAGAAAACAAAAATCTAATGCCTCAAGGCCATGCTAAGCTATTCAGCTTCCTACAGGTTTGTAAAACAGGGACAGAAAAACAAACAGTGAACATGAGAACAGAAAGATAGGGGGGGCTATGGAGTAAGGAAAGATTTTTTTTTTAGTTGTAAATTTTTCCTTTTTTGTCAGTAGAAATCCTGTTGAAATCCAGGTGAGGATTGTTTCTTAAGTTATACCCCTGCCTGGTCTTATGCAAGTATAGGTTTGAGACAAAAGTAAGAGAAAGAGAGCCAGAAAGACAAGGACAAGGGTACAAACTGTCTGGGAGACACATTTAAGATGAGAAAAAAGGGATGAGACGAGACAGAAATGAACAGAGGTGAAGACAGAGGCAGACGTTTGATCCAGACGCATATGCTATGGCTAAAGGACATGCACAACATGCGTGTATTAGTAGAGAGCTGTAAGGAAGCACTATTGGGGCAGAAATGATGAACAAAGAAACACAGTGATGAGTATTTAAGAGCGTGTGTCTTCAGGGGCAGAGATGGGTGAGTGAACGAATGAAATGAAAAGATAGATTTGATTACAGTGTATTTCATTTTGTGGAATTTTGATAGGAGCAGTACAGTTTCCTGTGAACTGAAACATACTTTGTTGTTCTCTGGACACACTCCAGAGTGCAGCGCTGTGCTAACTGCCTGTCAAAAGGCTGAAAATAAGCTAATATCCATTTTTAAGAGCCCTATTGATTCTAAGTATCTCCCCTTGTTCCTTATTGATTTCTGCATCTCTGGGGGAATTAGTGCGGCTGCATCTTTCAGGAAACCGAGCCTAGTGGGGTCTTTTAACCTCCCAGCTCCCTGAATAAAGGGCACAATTACCAGCACTTCTCCCAAAGCAACCAAACACCCAGACACCTAGGGTGCTTTGTAGGGACACTACTCCATTCTCGCCAAGTACGGATTTAAGTTGGACTTAAAGATTTAACAGGATGAAAGTTTGCTACAAACAGCACAGGGAAGTGTAACACGATAGAACAGGACAAATATCTGGCATTCACAGTGAAGGCAGGAGATGGAGGAAACACAAGTGAGACACAGAGAAGGGTATTACTTAGCAGAAACAAATACCTACCATCAACACATTTCCAATTCAAAGACTGCTTGTATTAGAACAGAAAGACAAGAGGTTGGGACTGAGCAAAGGGTTATCAGAGAGGTAGAGGGGGGACGGGGTTGAGGAGGGAGGACAAGAGGCTACATCACAACAAAGTTTATACAGAAGGTTGATCAAGACTGTTCTGATGGCAGAGATATACCATAGGGCAGAAAATGGACAAAATTCTCAATAGTGGGTTTACAATGATCACTTCAGGTGTAAAAAGTATCGCCAAATATAGACGATAAATAATGCGTGATTATAATCACAGACGGAGAAATAGCTCCGGAAAGTTTCAGTTTCTGCCCCAGGAGTTCAGCTGCTCTATTAGAGCACATCTCAGTCAAAGAGAGTGACAGATCCCCAAAATCAACCAGTTTGGCAAACATATAAAAGACTGAAGAGACTAGAAGAAGGAAAACAAACAGTAAAAGTGGTGAGAAGAAGAAATCAATCTTCATCTTTTTTCATAATCATCATTATGATCTACATCCTTCCCAAAAGTGCCTCTTGGAGTATACCTGCAGGGTTTGCACCATAAACCGAGTTGGTCAAGCCCGAACAAGGCACGGCACTTCTTAGGGGTATTTGCATCTGTTAGCCAAAAAGGTAGACACAAAAAACACAAGAAAAACAAAAAAATGGACACGTCATTTGGACAAACAAGACATGTAGCTAGAGCACAGCTTTCAGCCGGGGACACTGGCACTGCACTTCCCCAACACTTACCAGCAGGTTCCAATCCTAACCCTTCTCAGCCACGTCCCCTTTTCAGACATAGCTTTCAATAGTTATTAGGTTTAATCAATACACACATACACTGTGCCAATCTGTGACAAAAAGTCTGCTGACATTTTAAAAGCAATCACTCATTCAAGTGCACCCCCACACAAAAAGCAGTCACACACCATTACATCTGTTAGCATGACCCAGCTTCACAGTGGCAAAAGCAGCTGATTGGTAGCATAAGGGGTGGCGTGGAGAGGGGGGATAGAGAGAAGTAGAGGCTTACGAGAGGCAGACACAGGGAGGAGTTGCCAGTGTAAAAGTTTCCCAGCTGTCACCTGCTCTAGCATACTTGCCAGCACACCAGATACACACCTGCAGGGGCCACACCAGTTATTCTGCTGATCGAGCCCAAAGCGTGCGCGACACTTCTTAGGGGCACTCAGGTCTGAGCCGATGAAGGGAGGAGAAGCCAGCAGAGAGAAGGAGAAATGACCACAAAGTGAAGAGAGGGAGGGAAATAAAAGGGAAACCGATGAATCGAAATCACTCCAAGTCACAGAATTATATTACTGTTTATTCCCAAAGATATTCCCAGATTCAAATTATTGCTTTAAACTGTGCAGTATTGTTTTTTACACTCGCATAGTCATGGTAGTTTTAAGACATTCGTTAAAAAAAACAAAAACAAAGCTGGAAACCAAAGTAAAGGTAAATGAGTAAGAAACGACAGCAAAAGAAGAGAATGTTGATAGAAATAAGAATAAAAGCACAGCAACAGAAATTTGTAAATAAGAAATGCTTGCTTGTTAATAGCATGTGATGCAGCAAATATGATTACATGTCTGCTGCAGGTCTGTGCTCTGCTTTACTGCAAAGGACATGTGGGGACAGACGGCAAACTGTTGATTAGTTGCAGCCAGTGAAACGTTACACAGCCAGAGAGCGCAGGTTGCTGGGAGCTTGGGCCTGCGTTCATCAGTCTCACACAGCCAGTGTGTGGAGATGTGAAGATGAAGATGAAGGCAGGCCGCAAGACATCATGCTGAGGAGCAGGCGGCCGCACGGGCAAACAACTGAAGCCAGCAGATTAAGGAGGTTTACCCTGATAACGTCTCTGGTTATTCTCAGCATAGCGTTTTTTCTTTGAAAAAGGCTCCTTCTTTTTTTTTTTAAACAAATATACTGCAACTTGTGTTTGTGAAATGGAAACGTTTCGACATTACTGGATTCTTAACATAGAGGCATCTTTACAAGATATTTTATTACAAGCAAAGGGAAGGATGAAAAATGTCATAAGGATAAGAGCAAAATTAAAGTGAGTGGAAAAGCAAAACAATTCGTTCTTGAGAGAGAACTGAAGAATAAATGAATACAGAGCAATAAGAATATGGAAAGATGTAGCTAGCATTACTGATCAATAAGTACATTATACTGCACACACAGATAGATGACTAAATATATCATAAACTAGAAGAGGGGGGAAGAAAAGCAAGTTAGTAATTTAAGACTCAAAATGACATTAGCACCTGTAATCGGAGGGAGTGAAAGGCAAGGATTTGGAAAATATTCTCTGTGTTCTGGAAGAAAAAGAACAGATAGAGAGGTCTTCAAAAAGGGCTCCATGTTGGAAAAAAGACCGCAAATATATCATTACTCGCATTTCTCCTTCACATCTCACAATATAGATCAAGACTCAGAATCATCAGAGCATTGTAAAGAGGAATGATGAAAATCTAGAATAAAAAGAACTAGCAAACCTCCTTAATTTAAAGAGATGGGTCATTTTTCATTCATCCTTTTATTTATTTTAATTTTTATCTATCAGTTTGAGGCATGCAGCAGGCACAGCTCAGTGTTAAACACACAAAACAAACATGAAGCACAAGCCAGTGGTGGCACCCCACACACACACACACACACACACACACACACACACACACACACACACAAGCATGGTCAGGGTTGGCACAGGAACAACACTCATTCAGCAGCATGATTACCACACACACACACACACAGCTCACACTAAGCTAAATGCTGGAGAGGGGGCTGTGCTAGAAGGGACGACGTGCTGGGGTACAGAATTCATGCATATTCAATGTTATTAGTGCTCGACATGGGGCTGGGGTGGGGGATAACAAGCAGTCTAACGTGTAAATATTGCATTGGGTAGCATAACTATATAGAAGATGTGGAAGGCAAAAAAAAAAGGGATGAAGAGAAAAAAAGCTGGACTTTTATCTTTGAGATGTCACCCTTGTGACAGATGATGGATCTGCTCTAATATGAGACATAATTGCATCTCACTTACCATTGCCATCTGCCTGCTGCTTTTCCCTTTTTCTCTTCTTCTTTTTCCCCTGTTGGTTAGCAGCCAAAAAAAAGAAATAGACAGGAACCTTAGTTATTATATTGCAAGAAAAGGCCAAGACACAAACTGAACAAGAGAGCCGTGCTTTTACTCATTCATTTATTCATGCATGAGCCTGAAGGAGTGGAATGCCACTGTGGGCCATAGCACAACTTTCTCTCTCTCTCTTGTCCTTCTCGCTTTTTCTCTGTGTTTATTCCTTTGTTTTCCAGCTACTCCTTCATTTTCCCTGTGTTGTGAAATAATTTAGGGCTCTTGAGATTTCTTTGAAAGAGTCAGATTACTTGGGGGGAGAAAGAGGAGGATGAGAGAGCTCTTCTTAACTGCTCATATGTTGATTCACCTCCTCATGGCTTCAGCTGAACATCCAACTGTCCGCTGACCAGGTCAAGGTTGAGCTATTGAACCTGAGCATGTATTTAATAACGATCTTGTTCAGAGGCTGAATTTTATGAAACTAAAGCGGCTCTTGTTTAGTTCTTTTCCTTTGCTCTGGCTGTGAGGCGTCAGACTGCAGTGGGAGTGACAGTTTGGGCGGAGGGCGATTTGTCGGGCATGTGGGAGCAGCGCTGCACTCTGTCTGGGCCTTAAAACGGTGTGGTCATCCCCCATTGGTGCTGTCTCAGCTGTGGAGAGACATTCTCTTTCATCAGATCTGTGAGGCATTTAGGCCCTGCGGTTATTTAATTACTCTGATCTGAGCTCGTCTTTCTTTTTTTAGGTGAACCACTGGAATACTAATGAAAGCAGCCGAGAGTGAACGAGAACACGGCAGAGGAGCAGCTATGCTGTGGAGTGGATGCTCAGGGATGCATCATAGGCCTGATCTCAAACCACTCAGTGCGAGCTGAAGCGACATGGCCTGAGCTACTAATGCGACAAAGGTTTAATCAGATTTAGAGTCCTGTATTTTGGATGGATACAGAAGCCCCATAAACACCCTCCAACCTAAATGTGTGAGAGGAAGCCTAAAAACCTAAAAACATACATAGTTGTCTCGTGCTGACCAGCCGGGGTAGAGCTGCATGTGTAGCTGTCGTTCTTTCCTGGCCAACTCGTAGTATTTGGCCTGCTCCTCTCGAGATAGGGCATGCCACTGATGAAATACAGAAAAAAAGAGAGCAATGTTAAAACATTGTGTTCATTTTTCATTCTTAAACAGTTCAGACTTGAGTACTCATGTGTGTGTGTGTGTGTGTGTGTGAGTGTTTGTGTCCTGGTGCCCTCACCCTTCGGCCCAGGATTTGATTGATAGCTGCACTCTCTTTCAGCGTGCATTCTGCCACTACTTTGGCCCTCATCTCCTTCATGTACAACATGAATGCGTTCAGAGGCTTCTTTATATGCGGCTTCTTCTTTTCATCCTCCTTTTTCTGGTCCTGATGTTTCCTGTTGGATTAAAACAGATGTTTTTAGGGACAAGTGTTGGCATTGGTGCCAGTTTGAATTGAAAATGGGTCCAGTAATAAAAAAAAAGCTGCTGCGTGTATGTTTGTGTGTGTTGCTTTTGAACTCACGAGCTGTTGAGCGTGCTGATGTCGCTGTGAGAGGACTCCTGTTTGACGTTGGGCGTGACTATGGCAGGGTGCGGGATGCCCGTGGTGTGCAAACTGTGATGGGGAGGCACCATGTGGGGAGGGAATCTGGAGGAGAGAAGACTGTGTAAATCGTCAGAGTGGACACGGGTGAAATGGGGGCAGATACATACACATGCACAATACATTTATGCACAATGTTATTTAGTAGCATATGAATTAAGGGAAAAACTGCAGATGACAAATGATCTCACTCGGTGTTCGAAGATTTTATGCCTTGTTTAGCACTTCTTTGAATTAACACGCTGCTCAGCTGACGGATTCTGAATAATCTTTCTTTGTTCCGACCCAATGAGGTCTGCTTCGCATCCCTCCTTCCAGTGCTCCATAAATATAATAAAACTGGTTTCCCATGAATGTAGGGAAACCAGTTTTTACTAGGTTCATAAAGATACATCACATCATCATCATCTCTACGCACAAAGTAATGAGCCTGGAGAAAGCCTGTATAAACTGCTGCGTAGAAAGCAAGTGAAATATTTGTGCACGTATTTGTGTGAGCTGTGCAAATCCTTACACATATCTGAGAACAAGAGTAGAAGAGGATGAAAAAAAAAGAGCAGGAATATTTAAAAAAAAAAAAACAGCTCATTATCCGGCTAACTCTGGCTTCATAGCTTGGAGCCAGAATATAATGATGAGCATAAACTCACAAGGAACAACTAGTTTCTGTTAGAGGCGCTCTCTGGGGACAGTGTTTACCCAAGTCTTTCCTCCTCTCCTCCCGTCATCGCTGACACGTCTGTGTTTGCACCATGTCACTCGCCTGCCTCTGCTGAAGGCGACCTATACTATAGCGGTGGCGCCGCCATCATTAGAACCCCCTACTCCACCCATTCTCCTGCATACTTGTTAAAATTTCCTCTGTTCCACCACCCAATTTTCCTCCCTTCTCTGCTTCTTAGTGTCCCATCAGTCCTTGAATGCCCCCTCCCACCAGTGCTGTTTCCGCTGTGAGGCCCAGGTTATGGTTTAAACATGACGGCCATGCCTTTGAAGCGGAAGCCATCATCCAGCTCATCAGCACAGAGCTAAGACTGGCACCAATTTAACCCTACTACTGAGAGAGAGAGAGAGAGAGAGAGAGAGCGAGGGGAAGGTATGTGTGTGAGATATATATAACACACACATACAGAGAGGGGGGGAAGCAAGAGAGAGAGAGAGAGAGAGAGAGAGAGAGAGAGGACTCCTGCAGGCTGCAATGTCTCAATCTTCTTCCTCACCAGCCGCATGTCAGCGAGCGCCATTTAATTGCCGAGTGGAGCTTCGGCCCCTGTGTCTGTTTAATGTATAATGACCCCACTGGTGTACTCTTTCTCTCCCTCAAGAAAAAGAACGGATGGGAGCGTAGGTGCAGATGGAGGAACATATCAAAGGGCAGGTGCAGACAGGGGGCCTTGCACTTCCTCCTCCTGCCACTCGGGATGGGTGATGGACCCACACAGCCTTCACCCCATTATCAAAAATAATGTAGCTCATTTGCCAGATCCAAGTCGTCTCTGCTCAAATGTATTTTTCAGGAGGTCGCTGTGGTACCTGGCTGCAGCGAGGACTGCTCCGTGAGCGCTGTATGCTAAAATGCAGACTAAACGGTCAGCGGTAATGCCATGTCCTGTAGGGGGAAATCCTCACAAAGCCTAGCAGCATTCACTCTCTCTCTCGCTCTTTTAACTTTTGAGACAGACTAAATGATTATTCCTGGCTCTCATTATTTTTTTTTTCCAGGAGGTGGGGTAGAGCGCGGCCATGCTGCTGCAGTTTTTGACACAAACATGTTAAAGCACTTTTGCTGCACACAGACATGAGACTACCACCTATTAATCTATGGTAATTCAATTATAGATTATCAAAACACATTAGCTCTTCCCCAGCCCAGCTCCAATCCCCCTAGCCCCCATTCACCAGATTCAATTAGGCAGCACTGGAAATAGGATGATCACAATATAAAGGGCTCATTAGGAGAGAATTAGCTGTCACTTAAGACCAGGTCCACTAGAGGCTGGGGAGTGTGCAACATGCACGTGAGCACACACACACACGCACACACACACACCTGAGTGTAGAGATTTAGCAGAGCTCAGCCAGCCATGGCAGAGTACAAACTGCAGCCCTCCAGAGCCAAAGCTGCTACCTACACACACACACACACACACACGGGACCTCACTCATGACTCGACCTACAGCAGGGTTCTTGCCCTTCTGTTGTGAAAAAATTTCAGACCTTTTTAAGTCTTTGTTGTTGTTGTTTTTTTTTGCTTCTTTTTTTTTTTAAAGCTCATTAACCGGTATCATAAAATGAAAAAAACTTTGATATGCATTAGAGAGACTAATGCATTAATAGCTAAATACATAGCTATTTTTTCCAATGGCTAGGAAAAAAAAATATCCATATCCATACTTTTCCTAAATTGTTTTCTGAATTTTGATTTATTTTTAAGGTTTTAAAACGTACGTCAATAAATTCTATCCAGAACTGGACAGGAATATCATGAGAAGCAGTACGAGCTATCCTCAGAATGAACAAGACAACAGAAATATATATTACATGATATTTATCACAATATTTAGGTCTGTTAAAAAATTGTAAAAGAGCAAATCCACTTTAAATTTACTCAAAAATGAATAGTACACTAATTCTAAATTACATCTAAAAAAAAAAAATCATGAAACTGAATGCAGGTAAATGTCCTGAACATTTTATAGTCGTGATACTAATGAGTTCTCCATCACGGTTCGACACACAGCTGTTTTGTGAGCGAGGCCTGCGAATGTTGGGTTCTTTCTGCACACACTAACCCCGGGTCAGGCTTCACAGGAGTTTCACTCACACCGGTTCTCTCCTCATTTCTCTCGCTCCCTCTCTCACACTTATCCATCAATGTCCCGTGGCTCAGCAGGACCAGCCCAGTCAAGCTGTTTTTCCAATCGCACTGCAATTAAATGGAAGTTTGTCGTTGTCTGGAGACAGGCTGGGCTTCTCCAAACTATAAACCAGACCTGCCTCTTTACCTTTCAGAGCTCTTTTATCATCATCACCACCATCATCGGCGAGCTGTGGGTGAAGTGCAGCAGGACGAAGGAGGGGAGATGGAGGAGTGGGTGGAGGGAGCCATCATACGCAACACATTTGCTTTTGCGCCTCTTTCGGTTTTGAACAAAAGGTACAAGAACAACACCACAATAAGATGATTTGTCATCTGCAGTTAACTCCTCCTTCTACTAAGCATCTGAGAATCCCTGTGGAATGATTGCAGTGACACACACACACACAGCACTATAAACTCTCTCTTGGGTGTGTTTATTTATTCTTAATGGTCCCCACAAATCTCAAACGCAAAAGCAGTGTGAAACAATTCCCAACCTCTCCTTCTCAGCAATGCCTTCTATGGCTTATTTATGTTTCTACCTTGCAGTACTGAAACAGCAGAGAAGACATTCATAGTCGATAGCATTCTGCAGTGTGCATCAGGGATAAACACTCTCCAGGGATCTCATTATAAAATAATAACAATAATTAATATTTGAATAGAGAGCAGAGTGCTGGGGACTGGCTTTCTGAACACTGTGGCGTGAGCAGCCTCTTCTTAAGGGAATGTGTACAGCATGTTTGACGTGTGCTATATCTAAGTCTAGCTAGTATTCACTCCATGTGCGCTGTCCCAGGGCTCAACTCACCTTGACATGGATGCGTTGACAGTGAGGGCAGTTGGGTAGGGGTGTCTAAAACCTCCTGTTGTGATTGGGTAAACCGGTTGACCTTGCCTGGGAAAAGAAGAAAGGGATGAAGGTAAAGCAGGGGATAAAAAAAAAAAAAAAGAGGTGAAATAAAGCTACTCTCTCCATGCAGACTGCTTTATTCTCATTTGATCGTGACAAAAATCTAGGGGATTGCAGAGCGCCGATCAAAGGGAAGCAAACTCTGAACAATTTGAATTCCACAAATCTGATAGGAATAGCTAATTAAATTTCATAACCCTGTGCTTGGTGTCGACGGAGGCCTCTCTTCCCTGAGCTGGAACTAGGTGTTTTGTTGTGATAATTAAAGACGAAGCACCAGGCCCTTTAATGGAGCCATCACGCTAATTGAGGTCTACACATCCAAAGACAAACAATAATGAATGTAAATTTATACCAAAATAAAGTGCAGCAAATCAAAGGACTGTGGCTGTGCTTGGGGCCTCTCTCGGTATTTAGATCGCGGTGAGAAAACATTAAATTAACAGAGCTTAATTTGTAGCCTTTTGTCATATTAACAAGTGTTGACAAGAGTTACCAGGGGAAAGCCCCCATGTGGAATTGTGGGTAAAATATGGGCAATCACAGTTCATTACTCTAATCGGACAATACAGAGACATGCAAAATAGCGTTTGCCACAAAGAAACAACTTAGGGTTCAGGGTAGGAAGAAAGCCACAGTGCATTGATGTGGGTCTCAGAGGTGTTTTACTTTAACGCATAAACTGCATCGAGGAAGAGCGCTTTAATGTGACCACGCACAAGTCTTAAACTGCTTTAAAACCAAGGTACAAGGTAGGGCGGCAGCAGAATGAGCCATGCCAAAGGAAGAGACAGATTACGGAAATGATTAAGCTTTTCAATACTACACACTGCGACTTCATTGCTGAGATTTAATAACGCTGATATGGAAAATCAGAACACAGAAAGAACTTGAGGACAAACAGACATAAAAAGAGGAATAAAACGGTGTGCTTACTGTGGTACTAACCATCCTAGCGGATGGGGGATCTGGCCTACAGTGCCAGGAGACAGAGGGTAGTATGGAGATATATCCGGAGGATGTGGAGGCCTCGGGATTCCTGTAAGAACATTTCAGAGAAACAAAAGACACACATTGTCAAGATATTCATGTGTTTGTCCTGAAGTTAGAGCATTAAAATCAGTCTTTGGGCGTAGTGATAACTACGCAGTAGATATCATGAAAAGGTGAGCAGAGAGAGAGAGGAGAAGAATAAGTGGTTGTGCTCACACAGCCTGCGATAGCACACGTTTTGATCAAAGCTTTTGAAGGCAGTCGCAAAGTGCTGTGCCAAAAAATACAAGCAGAAAAAACAGCAGTAAACTGTCACTGTTGTCTCTTGAGCCAGAGGGTTAATAATGGGTGATAATTGTGTTTTGGGAAATGCTCTGTTTGCTGACAGACGCATCATTTAGCATCAGATTTCAGGTCAAAGCTTCCCAGCCACTAGGTGGACCCTGAATATCTAATCCAGTGCAATCTCGCTGTAAAGGAACGGACTTTGGCCCCGTCCACACGAGTACGATTTTGATGGTTCTGCATAAATACTTTATCGTTTCAGCCTCGCGTCCAGACGGGTCAGTTTTTCTCGAGGTGTGAAAACGGTACTTTTTGAAAACGCATCCCAGAGTGGATAAATCCGTGTGGACGGAGAAGCGGATATTTTCAGAAACGATGACGTATAAGCCCCGCCTCTCTAACCTTTAACCTCAGGCG
>JAPEIY010000006.1:33249282-33260859 GCA_026122135.1 Cathorops aguadulce | reverse complement strand
TGACCAAAGTTTAATATAAAATAGGAGAATTACATTGATCTTGCTCCTGAATTTACCTGTGATATGCACTTTAAGCAGCACAGTGCTGTGGTGTATGGTATGGAGATGCAACTGTTGAAGCTGCTCAATGGGCGGCCTACAAGGAACACTTTGTCCTCCCTGCCTCATTTGCACGGAGACTCCGCTTTCCTGCACTCAGTGTATCTTTTTGTCACTTCAGCGCTCCGGCTCCATTTGTATTATCCACTGAAATGGCAGGAGGAGCAGTGATGGCAAAATAGGAGGGATGTGAGAGGGAGGGCAGGTCCAAAGAAGCCAGGGCTCCAACAACACAACCCCACTCCCCCATTTAGACCCATACAGACATACACAACCACCCAGGCTTTTGCACACCCCTGACTAATGTGCTCCGACACTCGTACATCACCCGCAAATTGGCCAAATGAATTAACAACGGCCCCTGCTTAGCGTTACAGGCTTTAAATAGATTTTCCCTTTCCAGGTCTGCCCAATAATTGCGTTTATCCATCTTGTTGAAGCACGGTTTACACACTTGCTAACATCATGCCAATCCAGGCTACATTTTCCGCTCCACTGGCAGGAGTAGGGGCGATTTGTCATTGAATCACAACAGGTCATTCAAACAACAATTAGTTGATTCCCCCGTATGTCAATGTCTACCTCTCCAGTAGGCACGGTCTTAGTGGAGCAAAGGGGATTTCTATCCATCTCTTCCTCGCTCCGTCTTAACACAGCCTCCACAGCTTTGCTTAGTGAGATGAATTGAGCTTAACTGTACTTCAATATCAATCAGCTAAACCACTAGGCCCTAGCAAACACCATCCTGAGGAGTAAATGGAGCCTGCAACTATGGATCCTGACTATCCAACTTTCAGCACAGCCAAAAAAACAAAGAGAAACCTGCACAAACAAATGCAAGGCTGTGCATACACAACGGCAAGTACACACACTCAGGGCTTGTGGCTAAGCTGCAGTAGGGGTCAACTCTACACTCTTGAGTGTTTGAACAGTAGTGCATTAGACACTGTGAGGCCTGCAGGACAATTGAGCTATGTAAACACTGAGAACTTCCTTCCCTGCAGCCATTCAGGCCTGTGCTGAGACAGCCCACTGTTTAAACAGCTCCGAATTCCACAGCACACTCACTACCAAACATCTGCTCGCTGTGCTACCAGACCTGGGACTGAGCACGAAAGTCAAATGAGGACCGTCATCAGCGCTAAACAAAAGCACGCCTCTGACTCACCATGTTCATGATCAGACAAAAATCAAAAAGCTACTGTACACGTTTTAAGAGCACTACGTACCTTTTAGCTAGCTAAGCGCTCGAAACCAGGAACTTAGCCTCTGACCTGAAATCCGGCCACACGACGCCACTCGTTATGACAACGCAGGTAATTTATCTGGACCAATATTTGAAAAATGCAAAGTGTGGTGGCTCATAAAGATAGAGGAGTAGTAAAGCTGCAGATAAAGAAAAGCTGCGTTCTAAAGGCCATGTTGATGAGCGGAACGCTGCCAAGGTCACATGACTCCGGGTGGCGTGTCTAAATCTGTCCAGTGTCCAAAGCCAACAGCCCCAGGTCAGGATTAGGCCCTCTTTCCTTATAAATCACTCCTGCCTCATCACTCAACTCTTTTGCCTCTGTCAGATAGGCAGCGAAAACAGATTACTATTTACTATCAGTGACAGACGCTCATCATCTCTGTTAAATGCGAAGAGCCGCTGGATTACACACCTCCTCTGTCATTGTGACGAGTCTCACACCCTCGAGATGAGAGCGCATCATTACAATCTCACTCCATATCATTGAACGCCAACTAATGTCTCGCGCATTCTCCGTCCCCTCAGGCCGAGAGACCACCGATACACATCCATTTAACTGTCCTCCAATTGGAACAGAATTGGCAATTCAACACAGGAAGTCGATTCTCTACACTGCTGGAATTGTGTTTATATCCCTGGAATTTTTCTTCCTTGAAGTTTTCTGATGAGATGCATTTCCCATCTGCATTAAGTGATATTGATCTAAGCACCTAGCTCAAATAAATAATACAAAATTAGTACACGGGGCATAAAAATGTAAAGTGCTAATCATATGAAACGTTATCTATATTGTACAATAGACTGAAATTACTGAATACATCAACGCTATCTCCAAGCCTGCAGGTGAGCTCGCATTTCACGCCTATAATTTAGGAATAGCTGTGTTTATAAATGCATTATCTGTGTCCTGCATGACGAACTGCACCAAGGAGATTCATTTGTCTAAAAAAAAAGAAGATATATTTAACATATATAAATCTTAGTAACGTTTTTTCCATGATTCCATAAAATAATAAATGTGTACTATTTCCTCTCCTTGAGGAGCACTTCCTTTAGCGTAGGAATGCAGTTCCTTAAAGAGATGCAGCTAGAGAATTACTTCTTTAAAAAAAGGGAGGGGGACCACATTTGTATACGTTCACGCGCTCAGGACCTTCCTCTGAGCTTAACCGCCAGCAATTAAAAGTTTAATTAGAAGATTAAAAATACACAGCATGAGTGTTATCATCTATTATTTTGCCAATTGTGTTTCACCAATACAGAATGTTTCCAAAGCATCCGCAGGAATTAGTGCTGATAATTGGAGCAAACAAAATTTTACCTTCCACAATAGCAAGACTCCAGTATCAGAATTTGCGATCTGAACCCTGAACTCGTCTGCTGATCCCAAATTAGCCAAATTCTCTTATCAACCAGAAACATTTCACATAATAAACCGAATCGTTTCACACAGGCCGCAATAACACCAACGTACTCAACTCATGCTTTCATTTAAAAAATATAAAATATTTCATATAATATATACGAATAATTGAACTATGAATAGATATAATATTTTTAAAAAACTGATATGAACTGAAGTGAAAATGGCAGCACAGCAGCTTGAAACAAGGTAGTTTCGATTACACACTCATTCTTAAAGGTGTGTTCTGAACTTTGGCACTGATTGCTATTATCTTTACCATTTTGGTAATAAAAGTCCAATGAAATCATCGAGACCGCATGCACGCATATATGTAACAAACATACACACAAGTACAAACTTGGTCACTCTATCATGTCAGAAAAAGGTTGGAGGGAGAATCCTTTCCAGCCGAAATCATGCCAATGTGTGTGCACTTTGGCCGAGCGTGTTCCAACTCAAACAAAAAGCCCAGCGCCGCTGAATTCCAGAGTCACTTCACTCGGCGCAGTCGTCCTGATGACGAGGCTCGGGTCAGGAGGAGCTAATAAACGCGGTGAACGGGCCGATTCAATAAGGAGAAAAGCCACACACATGGCTTGTCCATCAAACAAGACTATAAACTTGTCACCTCCCTGCCTGTCTTTTCTCGGCCCTGCTGTGTTTTTCTCTGTCTCTTTTTTTTTACGTAGATAAATGCAAGGCCTCAGGGCTCTATTGTTTGGTCATCTAACCAGGAACTGTGGCTGCGCTCATTGCCCCAGCATTAGCAGCAATTATGCACCCTATTCAGGCAGCCTTTGTACGTCTCTCTCCCCATCATCCACCCTCGGCCCCTCCACAGCGGGCACACCGGCCGCTGGCTTTCCCGCTTTTCTCAGCCTCCCTGCCCCCTCCACACCAACGCTGCCTGGACTAACCGCCTCAAACAGCGTCGTCTGAAATGATTCACTACTGTAGCCTGAACTTTTACAAACCGTAAAACAGCATTAGTCATATATAATCTCGCGTGATCAAACGTCATGCTGTAAGGGAGGATATCGATACATGACATGATTTATCGCTGATTAATCTTTATGTGATTGATCATGTCATTAATATATCAACTAACGATGCATCGTAATCACAAATTATATATATATATTTACAAATTATTAAAACTATTCCCTAGAAGGCTCATTCCTTCGTCACGTAAACAAATACACACACAAATTCCGACCAAACAAACACTACCAAATAACTTCCTCGAAAAAATCAATTATTTCTCAAATCCCTGTTAATATTATCTGTAATGATCTCTGTAATCAGTGAACTATTCTTCAGAAATCTTTCAGCAGGGTTTTTTTAAACACGTTCCTGATATACTGGTGCTGCTGCAAAGTTTTAGCACTAAACAAATCTACCCATAACGATGGAATCAGCATGGGCGCTGTGTGTGAACTGCATTGTGCACATGCACATGTGAGGCACACAGCGAGAAAGAGTGGAAGAGAATAATATGATTTCCATGTTTTGGGAGGCCGGCGGAGTGTGGACCAGCAGGAGGACTATATTTACCAGATGACAAAAGTTGCATTCCAGATGTACAGTGCAATCTTTGTGCTGAACTTTATGGAAATGAATGGTGGACACGAGGGGGGGGCTGGGTCAGCGACACACAGCTGCTAAGGCAATGCTACTCCATGAGACCTCGGATTTACAGCGGCTACAGCTTTACAAACACACACTTTCGAAATACAACACGGAATATTATTTATGACTGATTTTTTTTCCCCCTCCGTTTTTTGCGTCCATTTTTTTTTTCAGTCTAAAAAGGATAAATTTCCAGGATGGCTAATTCATGGCATACCGTTCTTAATACTGCTTAGAAGAGATTAGGTCATAGTGTAAACACGAACACATAAAACGCATGTATTTAACAAAACTAAACACCCAAACAACTCTGCACCACTTTTTATACAAGAGATTCGGCCCACCAAAATCACCATACGATAACTAACCACAGCAAGCACACAGGCAAAAAAACTCGATAAATATTTACAGGACTAATCTTTTCCATTCATTCACCAGGCGCTAACAAAACCTTACTGTACTCTCTCTCTCTCAGTCTCTCCCCTACATCTGCGATTCATTGACTTTACAATTTACCACATGTCGAGATGGGAGAGGTCGAGACTCCATCTGAATCACGGCACAAATATGCGAGTGATTTATTGTTTTAAAAACCATGGGCCGATTTAGTGCAACTCCACTTTTCCTGAGCATTACTCCTATTGGCAGACCATGAACAATTACAGTTTGGACTAAT
The DNA here is from genome assembly GCA_026122135.1 of Cathorops aguadulce. Lineage (NCBI taxonomy): Eukaryota > Metazoa > Chordata > Actinopteri > Siluriformes > Ariidae > Cathorops > Cathorops aguadulce. The sequence continues at coordinate 33,255,801 of JAPEIY010000006.1, read as the reverse complement.
TAAGGCCTGAGAATGTGCTGTGTGCCACTAATGTCTCACAGGCCCCAATTTCAGCTCAATGCTGCCAAACTTTGCTCCCCGACTTAACTCCCTCAAATCCAAAACAGATTGCACTTTTTTTTTTGTGGCTGTTTATCAAGCTTGAGCAAAATAGCACATCGGTTCTGTCTTGCATGGGTCGAGAGACTGGGAGGAGGAGAAGAAGAAAAGACAGAAGGACAGGGGGAGACAAGAACAGAGAGACTTTGCTTCTGCCATTCTTTATAAACAAAAGTGATTTGCAAAACAAAAGGATGACAACCTTCTAAATAAACCGAGAGTGCGTTTTGCAGAGAGCAGCACAAAACCCGGCCGCGTCGCTCGCTGAACCCCCGCGGACAGCAATTAGGAGCCATCAACATGTAAAGCCAATTTGATAAGGTAGGAGTCGATCCCCCTAAATCCGCATTAAACTATCTTTTGCCCTTCACACGACATGCTATTCACTGTGGCAGCACAACACACGTAATCCATGAGATATGGCATTATGGGCGCGGTATTAATAAAATGCTTAGAAAGATAGTGTCAGGGTTTATTAAAATTTGTTCCTCTCCTGTCGCACACATGCTCTTTTAACATAAAAAAAAAAAAATCCTGAAAAACAGCTCACACTGAAATTATTTAAATTGTTTGTATACTCGACAATAAAACAGTTTTTATATGTTATAATATGCAATATGTATTATTATTATTATTATTATTATTTAAAATGGCACATTGGGAGCAAGCTACTAGATAAAAAAGAAACAAAGCGGGGAAATGGAAAAAGAAAGGGGAAAAAAAAGGCAGATTGTGAAATCTATCCACATGTCAGGCTTGCTGTGGAATTTCAGAGCCCATCTTTTTCTTGACTCATAAACGGAGCAGAGGACACTGGCTGTTGCAGGTTTTCCCCTTATTTTATTCCAGGCTCTTTTTTTTTAACTGCACATAATTATACATTGAAACCCGAAACTCTTGCCAAAGGTCTGCAGGCCTGAGGAATTATGGGGCCAGGGGTGGCGTCAAATATCTTAACATTCATAAGTCGCAGAGGCAGTAAATAAACCCAGAGGATTTACAGGCATAAAGCCCCAGGTCCGCACACTGCCTCGAGTCGGCCTCTGCCTGCCTCTTCATGCAGACCCGCTGAGGTGAACTGTTCCCCTACAGCAGCCTGCATAACCAACCGTCTTTAAACCACAACACACACACACACAGGCCACAGCCGTACGTATGCATACCTCTGACCTGCTCCAGCCGCAAGGGCTGACTGGCTGTTCGAGCAGATCAGCACTGAGTGAGACGGAGCACTCACACTGGCCGTGTAGCGTCATGTCAAATTTCTAAACACCACCTAATCATCATAGAGATTCTGAGGCTGGGCTTGTTGGAAAAACAAACTTCCCATTATTATGGCCCTCTGAGGTCAAACTAATTCAAGCCCTCCTCCCCCTTTCCACACACACTCAAACACAAGCCCAGGAACAGGCGTTGCATCACTATTGCACGAGTCTGCTCGGGAAGAATCAGCTGACACAAGCAAGGCGCCCAAATATTCTAAAGACTGTCACATTTCAAATATAAACCTCAATGCTGCAGTTTTCCACACAGCTGACTCTCGGTAACTCATTACATCATCCTTCAGAGCTGTACATTTGTCTTAACTTAAAACAGAGGTTTAAGCACCAGGCTGATTTGTATAATTGTAACCAAACAACGCCGTATTTAATTCTTCTGGATGCGACGGGTGAACCGCAGAGATGTGCGGCACGGCAAGAGCTCAACACCGGCCTCTCAGAGAAACGCTCTGTAATAAAGGTTTAACGGCATCACAGCCAGTTAGCAGGGTTCAGCTCTGTGTGCTTGTTAAACAGAAAGACAGCTAATCGATGCTCAGGTGAATTATTTATACTAGACTTAAGTAATGCGTTTGTGAATACAACGGCTTTCAACTTCAAAGTAGTGCGGGTAGGATGCCCAGGCAGGCAACACACAGGTAGCGGCGCTCGCGGTGCGAAGGAGAACGAGGGAAACACAGCAAGGATAACAGATAGACAGAGAGAATGCAAAAGTGATGCACTCATATCTGTGGACTGGCTGCAGTCGCTAAGCTATAATATTAAATTATACCAAACACTATAAGCAAAAAAAAATAAACCACAAGATACCTACATAGGAATAAAGGTAAACTGAAGCACTGTCTATTACATATCTATTACAATCTCCAGGGAATTAAAGGATATATTGTCTGAAGCACATTGCAAGTCTTCGAATCATCAGAGATAAGGATGTTACAGGAACCTTTAGGACACGATCACCCTCGTCTTCAACAGCATCCCTATCCATCTGCACTCTCTAACCACTGTCTCGACAAACACCACAGACTTCAGAAAAGAAAAAGAAAAAAGAACGCACACATAAAGCACCTCCATTTCTTTATGCAATATCCATTTTTATACGTGGTCATGAACTTATTGTGTATTGGATGCATGTGTGTGTGTGTGTGTGTGTGTGTGTGTGTCTTTCATTATAAACGAAAGTGCACGTCCCCTGTCTCTGGTTTGGTATTACATTCCTGATGAGTTGTGAGTACAAGACCGGTGGAAAGAAGACACCATGATATGAAAACAATATTCAACAAAGATGTAGCTTTCGTATAGCATGATGGCAGCGGCTATGGAATTACACACACACACACACAAATGAAAAAAATAAAAAAAACAAAACACACACACTATGCTTCATTAAAATATTTACCACACAGCTCTGAACATACCATACACACATTGCCGTTTTTGTGCGTTAATTTTCTCATACAGGTTATTTTTTTAAATTTATTGACATGCAATTTCTTGTTTAAACCAAACACAAATAAATACAAGCAATGAACAGAAATCAGTATTAGCCAGTTTTATAATATCCAGGTGTAAATCATATCACATGAGACGGGGAGAGAGAGAGAGAGAGAGAGAGAGAGAGAGAGAGAGAGAGGTGCATCATATGCCACTGTTTAAAAAAAATAAAAATAAAATAAACACTAGCTGTGTATTAACTAAAAACAACCCTAATGTCCTCTGAAGTGTACTGGAAAAATGTGCAGAAATGCATAATTATAATAAAAATAAATGAATAATAATAATAATAATAATAATAAAGGTCTATTTACATACACACAGCTTGACAGATCCACTGTGTGTGAATATTTAATTCTTTTTTTTATCACAGAAGCTCGATCAGTTCTTGTGAATTGCTGTTAATACAAACATGAATGTTTGATGCGGTGTGCATATTTTATGCAAATGTTTACTCACTTCAAATGTTTTCATTAAGATGCTCATGTGCATAATAAGACGAGGAATTTTCATCTTCCACTGCTCGCCAGATATGCCAATAATAATAATAATAATTATTATTATTATTATTATTGAGTGTGAGCTATTAGAGAGGATTAGTTTTGGACATGACCTCATTGGGCACGTGACTGAAGAAACAAAACTCATTCTCAGACTGTTGTTGTTGTTGTTGTTGTTGATTTCCAGAGCAGCAAGGAATCAGCAAAACACATTTATATAAGTCTATCTATGAAGATTCTCAATCATGCAGGTAATAGTAAACTGTAGTTAAAAAGAAAAAAAGGGAGCAACTGGACTTGCTTGAAGATACTTGACAATGTTTCCCCTCTCCTCCGAAAGGCATCCTCAGGTCAGACTGCAGAGTCTCAAACAATCAGAATGTGCAGAAACCTGACTATGAACATTCTCAGTCATGCAGGGGACAGCAAACTGGAGTTAAACACAAAAAAGAGGTGAAACGGTGTCAAGTGTCTTCAAGCAAGTCCAGTTGCTCCTTCTTTTTTTTTCTTTTTAACTACAGTTTACATTTATATACGTCTATTCTACTGGTTTGAGCAGAGTGTGTGTGTGTGTGTGTGTGTGTGAGAGAGAGAGAGAGGGGTAGAGAGAGGTGGAGAGGCGCTGGGCTGTAGCGCGTTAGCTTTAGCCTGGCCGCTGAGCGCTGAGTCTGCGGAGCCCAGCAGGGAAACAAGTTGCTAAAGTTTTGAATGTATAATTTTCCGCTCTAACTTTGAGCTTCCCGCCGTGTGTGGTGTTTAAGGTGTGTGTGGTGTTTAAGGTGTGTTCCAGTCAGCCGTGTGTGAGGAACAGTAAGAGTTTAAAAGAGAGAAAGAGAGGGAAAGGCACTTACTGTGCGCGCGGTGGGTGAGAGGGAGCCGTTGGAGAGGTAGGGGCTGCTCAGGTCGGGGATCATTATAAACGGGTAGCCCGGGTACGGGGGGCTCTTGAACAGCCCTCCATCTTGCCTTTTCGCAGCTAACATGGCGGGGGGAAAAGAAGAAGAAGAAAACTTTCTTAGGGAAAGAGCGTCAGGGAGGGAGAGAGAGAGAGAAAAAAAAACCCAAAGCATTTAAGCGTGTTCTGAGCGAAGCGGTGTGTTTATTGTGTGTAATAATAAAAATATAAATATATGTCTAGAAAAAACACAAGCTCATTTGTAGAAAAGAGCGACTCACCCTCTTCTAAACTTTCTCTTGTTTTGTCTCTGAAAGTTTCGGCTCGAGGCGGAGGCCGTCTTTCCGCCTTCAAAAGCAGCAGCGCCACGGCGAGCGTTGAACCCACAGCACACAGCACAATGCACACGGTTAGCTTCAGCACGGAGCCGCCGCCGAACACCACGCACGCACTCCACTCACTCACTCACTCGCTCTCACTCTCTCAGTCAGAAAGTTCGGCGCGGTACACAACTCAAAGTGCAGTAAACTGGCGGACCACAGATCCGGGCTGCTGTGTCACTTACCTCTGAATCCGAAGAGCTGTTTTGATTCGTTTCTGACTCGTTCACGAGCGAAGATTTGACGTCTGCTAAATCCCTTTCTGCAGAGGAGTTCTCAGAAATCTTCTCCTCCTGCTCGCCTTCGTCTTTGAAGGAAATCATTTCATCGTTCGCACCCAGATCGTCCCCTCCACCGCCGTTCAGCTGCGGCATTTTCTCCGAGCAGGGTTGGGGGCCAAAACACAAAGTTTTAAACCCTTGATCTCTGTGATCCCGAATCCGAGTCGGAGTTGAGGGGTCTGCCCTGGTGTTTCCCGACCCGACGACTGGCGATTAGTACAAAACTCAAAAAGAAAAGAAAAAAAAAAAAGGAAAAGGGGGGAATGTTGGCAGTAAAAGGAGCCGGAGACGGAGCCGAGGCGCTCGGATTGAGTGAGTTGAAGTTGGTCGGAGTGGTTTTCAGTTCAAAGGCGGCGCTGATTGACAGCTAGAGAGGGATGGAAATAGAGAGAGTCTGGATTCGGGATTATTGACAGGGAGAAACACACAAGAAACTAATGAGATTCAAACAGGGAGGGACTTGAAGTGACGTTTTCATAAATAGAGAGGGGCAGGAAGGCAGGGAGGGGGAGAGAGAGGCAGGAGGAGAGAGAGGAGAGGAGCACAAACCAACACAGCAGCCTGGAGAGCGAGGGAGGAAAAGAGCTTCGGTGGAGAAGAGAGAGAGAGAGAGAGAGAGGCCCTGCCTTACTGCTGGAATGACGAAGAGCCGGAAGAGCCGCAGATACACGGAAACTGTGTGTGTGTGTGTGTGTGTGTGTGTGAGCGCTCATGCTTTCTCGTTTTCTCTTTTTATTCTATACCTAAAAATATACATAGAGTGAGTTTACTAAATGTACATTTATTATTATTATTATTATTATTATTATTATTATTATTAAACAGAACAATTATATATGAACAGCAGACTGTAAGTACGAACAAATTATGAACAATTTCACTAAACACCATTTAATGTATTTAATGAATAAACAAATAATAATAATAATAATAATAATAATAATAATAGGGCTACAAGAGAATGCTCAGGTGAAAACCAATTTCACTGTGGGCCTGCAGTGTGATCTGTCAGAGAAGGGTTTTGCAACTGTAGGGGACACACACACACACACACACACACCTGGTTGAAGGATACTGACCTAGCTATCCTCTTTATGAACAATTTCACTAAACACCATTTGATGTATTTAATGAATAAACAACAACAATAAATAATAATAATAACACTTATTATTATTATTATTATTATTATTATTATTATTATTATTATTATTATTATTATAGGGCTACAAGAGGATGTTCAGGTGAAAACCAATTTCACTGTGGACCTGCAGTGTGACCTGTCAGAGAAGGGTTTTGCAATTGTAGGACACACACACACACACACACACACACACACACACACACACACACACAGCTGGTTGAAGGATACTGACCTCCACCCATTAAAAACAAACCGCTGTCCATTACCTAGCTTTCCTCTTTATGAACAATTTCACTAAACACCATTTGATGTCTTTAATGAATAAACAAACAACAACAATAATAATAATAATAATAGGGCTACAAGAGGATGCTCAGGTGAAAACCAATTTCACTGTGGGCCTGCAGTGTGATCTGTCAGAGAAGGGTTTTGCAACTGTAGGGGAC
>JAPEIY010000006.1:33043622-33053791 GCA_026122135.1 Cathorops aguadulce | reverse complement strand
ACAACAAAACCTTCTGCTTTTATTTTACTGCAAGGAGCAACAAAACTTCCCATGTTATGAGCTTGTTTTGAAAACAGTACGCGACCGGTATGCGCATGCTCCGTGATGTCACTTCCGGGTTCAGTGTGCTGCTCCCGTGGTGTCATGTCGCCACCTACAGGCCTTGCAGTGTACTACAGCGCTTTGGGTCGTTTCCAGTGAATCGAAATGGCACCGTGTTTACGGAGATTTTTTTTAAAACAGCATATTGAGTGAGGCCGCGTACTCATGTGGACAGGGCCTAAGAAGCAATGTCTGGAGTTGATTCAAAGTGTTGAATTTGCTTTTAGCATCTGTTCATGGCAACTCTCATGATGTGGTCCAAAGAGGTGTCAATACAATTGAAGGAGGCCATCATAAGGCTGGGGGGGGCACAAGCAGACAGAGGAGAGATGGCAGAAACTTGGTGGCAAAAATCAACAATTAGGTACATTCTTAAGAAGAAGGCACTGGTGAGCTCAAACTTCAAAAAAACCTGGAAATGTCATGGAAGACAACTAAAGTGGATGATCATAGAGTTCTTTCCTTGGTGAAGCACAATCTCTTCCCAACATCTAGTTAAGTCAAAAACACTTTCGGATGTAGGTATATCAGTCAAATTCTACAAAACACGCAACACCTTCATGAATGTAAATACAGAGGGTTTACCTCAAAATACAAGCCACTGCTAACACTCAAGAACAGAAAAGGCAGATTAGACTTTGCTCAAAAACCTGCCCATTTCTTCAAGATTCTTTGGACAGATGAAACCAAGATTAACTTGTACCAGAATAATGAGTATGGTGAAGGAAAGAAAGGGCCTATGAACCAAGGCACGGGTTTCTCCAGAAAATCTGAAGTAGCCGGCTAAAAAGAAGTAGCCGGCAGCTCTTGAATTTGCAGCGTCAAAGCTAGGGGGGTCTGGGGGCATGCCCCTTCCAGAAAATTTTGAAATTTACATGCTTTCTGGTGCATTCTCAGCTAATAAATTACTAACCATTTCCCTATAAAATACTTGCAAACTATGTATGAAATTTCCCTCCAGATGTATGTGTGCTTGGCTTTCTCAGTTACTATCTGTAACATAACTACATGTTGTAACACAACTACATACGCTATGGCATGGTCACGTGGTCTGGCTTAGCCAACTAGAGTCCAAGAATTGATCAACAAATATGGCATCACTTCTGGCAGTCAAAGACAATTTCATGGTGAAATAATTGGATTTGCAGCAAATTATGGGTAGTGGAGATGATAAAAAAAAAAAAAAAAATCACTTGACTACTGAAAGGCAAGTTTGCTTTTTTTTTTTCCTGGGATCGAGTAGGCAGCACAGACCGTCTGTGTAGGTGGAGAAAACCACCGATCGACAGCACTTCTGGACATCTCTGAAGGCATACCACCATACAACATTCATCTGTCACACATAGTGGATATGGCCATGTATTGCTGCCAATGGAATAGTGGTGTTTATTGATGTGACTGCTGACAAAAGTAGCAAGATGAATTCTGAACTATATAGAGCTCTACTATATGCTCAGATTCAGTCAAAACATACAGGACAGCCCTTTACTGAACAGATAGATAAGGAGACAAAACATGCTGCAAAACCAAAACAGCTTCCGCAGGAAAGAAATGGAATGTTCTTTAAAAGGATCCTCCAGCAGATTTATTCTCAAACTTAAGTAAAAGTAGTCACAGATTTAAAAAAAAAAAAAAATCAAACTTTCATTTCCAGAGACCAAATAGTGATCGAGAAAAATGAATTTTCTTTAAAATGCCAGTGGTGACGCATGCGATGGCATTATGTAGCAGTTGCTTGGAGCAACTCAGCTGTTTATATTCTCTGTTTACATCGTAGTTTTGCCAGTTTTACAAGTATTTTACCGAATTTATCAGTTTTTAAATAAGTATGCCTCAGTGTGTAGCATATAAATGCTACAACGATGCTAAAAAGAAAGCACAAACTGGAACTAGACTGCATTTCTGCAGAGAAAATGCCATGTGTGCTTCCTCAGCTGTGGCAAACTGTCACTGACAGAAACCAGATCAGACATAAGACCTCACACTACAAAAATTTTTACATATTTATTTATTACATGATCTACATGATGCTGGTTCTGGGAAGATTAATAGGTGTGTGTGTGTGTGTGTGTGTGTGTGTGTGTGCACGCTCTAAAATCTCAGTTTAAAATAACTCAACTCGCAGCGTAACATCACCCTTAACGCTTTAATTTTTTTTTTTACATGAACTACATGGTGCTGGGTAGATTAACAGCAAGTGTGGTAGATTAACTGAAGATGGCTGCAGTAAAGTCCTGGCAAAGCATCTTGGAGGGGGAGGGGGGGGGGGTGTTGAAGATCCAAGTAAATAAGAGTGCTCTGAAAGCACAATATCCCCCACTGGCCTTCAGACCTTTCAGCCAGTGCAGGATAAAAATAATTATGTTACTTTGGCCAATTACTTTTGAACCTATGATAACTGAGGGACTTTAGGAATTACAGCCATTTTCTTCAAACAGTTAATGTGATGTTTTTGTTAAACCCCTTGAATTAAAGCCGAAAGTCTACACTTCAATTAGATCTTGATTGCTTCATTTCAAATCCATTGTGGTGGTGTACAGAGGTTTAAAAAAAATTGTCACTGACCTGACTATATGTGTACACACACACACACACACACACACACACACACACACACACACACACACACACGGTTTAAAGGCATAATGAAATATTTAAAACGTCCACTGCACCTCTACACAAACCTTTAAATTTTGCAAGTAGTTTTGTTTAATCTTCTTTATACCATTATTTAGTATTAGCTGTAAATAGATTCGATTTTCTGCCAAGTGGAGTTTTAAATTAATTAAATTTTTCTAAATGTAAAATAAGATCAGTCAATAAGCCAAACAACTCCCATCATCAGTGGCTGAGACAGACAGACAGACAGACAGACAGACAGACAGACAGACAGACAGACAGACACATAAAAACAACTGCAACTGAAAACCCAACAAAAGAACAACTCCAACGGCCTTTGATTGAGGAAGTAGAATATACTTTTTGAAGGCCGGGGAGTCGCTGTGAACGGTTATTTCTTTAAGGCACAACAGCCGATTAAACTCAATATTAAAATAGGGAAGCATTTCTAATGAAAAATCAAAGGCTGTTTTTATCTGCCTTCGCGTTTCTCTCTGTGCCATTCTCTAGTGCACATTAATGGCAGTCTGGGAAAGAGGCTGGCGCGGGTGCTAGCAGAGTCGACCCCAGCTCGTCAGTACTGCAGAAATCAATAACGAAGAGCCGATGGGAAGGGAGCCTGGCAGAGCAAGCAGGGCCAGACCCACTCTCATCCCAGCATTCTCCTCTGGTGTGCAGTGGGGATTAAAATGTGCCTCCCCGGGTCAGCACCAGAGAAAAAGGTGAGATTAGAGGAAATGGAAGAGGGATTTCTGAGGCACAGGATACCTGGCGAGCAAGGAACCAATCGCCCATTAGCCTGTGGCTACCTACATATGGTTCACTGAACCTTCCAGAAAAAAAAAAGGGGGGGGGGGGGGGGGACTTTTTCCTCTATGCCTCCCCCATGCCTTCAACATTTCTCTTTTTCTCCATCTCTCTTTTGGAAACACGCTTAACTCTTTCTTAGCTTTAGCAGTGGCTTATCTGCTGACCTTACAGTGTTGTCTATTCTAAGCATGAGCTATGAGTGCAGTCTGCTAGTCACAAATACATCTGGGTTTATTACGGTGCAAAAATGTTCATGTTCACACGTATATTGATCCGCTGTATAAACCATCTTATGAAGTTTTTCTATAGCATGGCCTTTGTCTGGGCTCAGTGGTCAAGTTATTAGCATCAGAATGGCAAACAGGCATAGGAGCTTAGCTACATGGTTAATGCTATACATTTCTATATACTTTTTACTTCATTATGCATGCAAAATTCAAATGAGATGAGATTTGCCTCACACAGAAGCATTATACACATAACCCCTCTGGACTTAACTTTATCCACACTTTAAAATAAGACTTGTGAAGGTTAAGAACAAATATATGCAAATATAAAAGAGATGCACCCGAAGGGTGTTTTTTTTTTTTTTTCCCCAGGCCATACGAGGAACGTATTAATAAGGGACAGCATGCTTTCATCGCACTTAAACGGTTTCCAAAATTAAAACTTAGCTGCTTATTTCAAAAAAATATAGGCACAGAGTATAAACTTCAAAATAGCTCACAAATTCTACCCAATATATAAAAGGAATTACAAGCTTTTATCTTTATTTAGAGATCAGAAATTATCAGGATGCCGCGCAAACTGCAAAGGAGAAAGGACTTGTACAGCCAAAAGTTTCATGATAGAGCCAAAAATATTTTGACTGTACCGAAGACTAGAAACCACAACACAGAATCAGACGTTTCATAATGTCACCACGACGCAAAAACACAAGTATGCCTTGACAGATCATGCTAGCTGGTCTTCCTGTCAAAGTCACATCGCAAACCTTTTCTTGTAACAAATGTTTTGATGTGTGCAGAAATTTGATCAAGACAGCCTCAGCCTTTAAACCAGCACATTTCAAGCCACAAATAATCCCGGAGACGTGCCCATGTTTTTACACAGTGCTCATTAGAGGCACTTAAATCAGAGGAAAGTTAATGAACTTTAAGTGGGGAAACTTTCAAGCAATTCAAAGACTGTGTTTTCTGCAAATAAATAGTGCATGTGCACGTGCGTGTGTGTGCGGTGTCTGGCGGGGGGGGACAAAAACTCAATGTCAAAATAGCCTGGCACTTGTAAATTTCCTGGCTCCCACTCCAGGATGTGCTTCTTAAAAAAAGAAAACAAAATGATTCCAAACGTATCATATAAATACTTCATGATTTTGCATTATTAAGAAAGTTGGCCAACAAAACTTGTCATTTTATGACTAAGCTAGTGGTAAGAAGACGGCAGGAGAGCTAATGGCTCTGCTTTATCTCGTGCTCTAAATGATGAGGTGTCCTGTGTGTCGTACAGGTCAATAAGGATACACTGACATAATGAGGATAAATGCTACAGCGGTCAAACAATGCAGCTTAACCCATTATTCTCTGTATAGTTCATGTATATAAAAGTTGCACACATTTATAAAGATGATATAGATTTCTAAATGTTGCAACATGAACGCACAGAAAGCTACAGTGGTTTGAGAGGTTGTTAGTTTACTGGCTCAGTAATAGCATCCCATTTCTATTAAGTGCATCATCTCCTCATTTCCAGCCAAGGAGGCCTGATTTTCCCCTCTGACTGACAGAGGCCTTCACCTCATCAACCTCCCATCACTGCGATTACCACATGCGCCACGGAGCAGATTTCACAAAGCTACCAAATCACACCTCTACACATTTCCCTCGATTCCCTCGGTCAGTGCACGAGATCCTCAGAGAAAGAAAAAAAAAATGACGCAATTTGTCATTTTCAAACTCTTCGTTCAACCATTTTCTACACTAAACTGCTTTTGGAACTGATTAGACTAGTCATGTTTAACATATTAAAATGCTAATAAATTACTAGTATTAAGGACCATAAAGCCTATTTTATTATTTCCTTATACACATTGTAAAGTCCAACACAGAAAAAGTGATTTGAAAATCAAGTTACTTAGCCAAGACTTATCAATACATCAAACACAATCTACACACAAATCACATAAAACAATTTCTGAAAATAACAAATCTCAAAATATTCAGCAAAATTACTAGTGCTATTTAAGAAAAAAAAGACATTAAACATTTATTAAAACAGTCCATTTAGTAAGTATTTAATAAATCCATTATTAAAGCCATCATTAGAGTTTATACTTTTTCTTTCACCCTTCAACTATCCAAAGAACAAAAAACTTAAATAATTACTCAGTAAAATTTATTAATATGAATTATGTTCAGTGTTTTATCACAAACTGTAAGGTGGTTGTATAGCCATGTATTTAATTGCAATGAAACACCAATCGCTGCAAATTATTAGAAATCTCACTTTTTATAATCTGCAAATACTGACAGCTCACGAACACTTATATAATCTGCCATATTGATTGTACCTATGAGATATCTACAGATATCTATTATAAAATATGCTTCTATAGTTCAGTGCACATCACTGTTGTGGTGTTAATCCTAAATAAAGAATATGTTGTGTAATGTTATTGATGCAACCGTTTACATCAGTACGAAGATCATGCAATACAGTGCTATAACTGGCACTGCTAAACCACAGCTACAAAATCAGCTCAGATTTATTTATGCTTTAGAAACGTAAACACTTTTATATAACGTAGAATATAGATTTGTCATAGAGAATTTGCGCACTTTACATCACCCTGTACTCTAGCTACCTTTAAAATCACTTGTGTGCAACAGTAAGAGCAGTCAATTTGGAGACTCGAGCAGTGTGGGATATCAGACAGGTTAAATATCTGCTCAGAGTAACGGTAGGGGCAGAGTTCAAGACTTCAGCGATCTTTTAGTCGTTCTGGTTTAACAGGTCACCTTGCAAGCACTTGCTACTAATCAGAATGCAAGAGTCGTTTCTTGATTCTAAATTTGTGTTCCTCAAATATAATAAAGATAAAATAAATATAATAAAAGGCTTTTATGATACACAAATGCCTTTAAGCTTCAGCGACTCAGATGCCAGTCTAGTTGGCAAGATTTTTAGTAAGATGTCGCCATCTCCTGGTCAGGGAAGAGAAAACTATTGAAACCAGGGACAGTCAGGACACTCGAGATTCATCGACCTGACTAAAATGACAATTTCTACGTGACAACTTCATGAAAATGCTACGTTGCTATTCATGAAGGAAAACGAACTAAGCCTTATGAGTAACTTGGCTGAGTAAGTGGAAAGCTCCGATTTGTATCAAACCCCCAAAATAGTCTTTGGTTTAATGTCCTTTTCTTCCCATATTTCATAGGGTTGGATGAGCTAGGAGCGTTTTCCTTCTCAGTCTGTTATAGACCATCTCTTCTTCAAGGTTAAGTTCCGTCAGATCTTCCTCTATACACGTCTTCCACTTTTTCAGGGGCCTTCCTCAGGGGCGTCTTCCATCAATTACAGCTTCTGCTGCTCTCCATACCACACTACTCTCTTCTTTTCTTTTGATATGCCTGAACCATCTCAAATGTTGTCATCATTAAATCCTGTATGCTTTCCACTTGACATGTCTCAATCACTTCCTCACTTGATATTCCTTCTTCCCAACGTACATTTGCCATATATCGGAGCATCCGGCAATCACATCTCTTCATGTTTTCAAGGTTCCTAGTCAGTCATCGGCCATGTTTCTGCTCCGCATATAGTACGGGCCTAATGCATGCACAGTATGTTTATACTCTACTTTTTAGGGGAATTCCTTGATTCGTCAAAGGACTAGATATCGGTCTCCATTTTGACCAAGCGGCTGACATTCTGGTTCAAACTGCTCTCTCTGCACCTTGACCACAGTCAATAGTGTCGCCTAGGTAATGGAAGCTTTCAACTTCTTCGATTGTACCATCATCAACCCTTATTCTGTCACGTCTCCTCATCTCAGCACCTTGTTCTCTTCTTTCTCCTCTTCATATTAATGATATTGGTCATAATTTCTCGTCGAATGCAAAATATTTTGGGCATCCACATTACATCAGTCCTTAAATAATGTTTATAATGATGAACCTTTCCACTACTGCGTCATTTTATACACCGGGGTTTCCCTACTACAATGAGACCGGAATAGCGGTCTGCAGTGGTGAAAGGGTTAAGCACAAACACTACCTGCACACCTAATAGCGAGTATATCATTATTATAGCCATCTTCGAGAACTCTGAGGTGGTGAAACTGAGCCCCTTTGAAGATTTGCGTCTATTTACCCAACTGGCTTCATTAAATTATGCCTCCATTACGGTGCTCTTGTGTCAGATCAAAGGCATGACTAAGAGGCATGTCGTTCTGGTCCCTGAACCCAATGACTTTTAGCATGACCAATCACAGACAAATCCTTTCTTGTCCTCCCTCCCACCACTCTCACCACTCTCTTTTCTCTGCCAGTGTATGGCCTCCACAGGGTCTGGCTTTCAGACCGACCCACTGTCCCTTTATCAAAATGAAGCCATCATCAAGCACACCCGCCTTTGGCATGTCCTTCTGATATGTTACTCTCTTTTTTTCCCCTAGAAGAGTGGCAGAGTTGCTAGGTCAACCAGTCTCCGTCTGCTACTGAACAGGAGGCTGAGTGCAGCAAGTGGCAATGGCAGGAAGACTTCAAACACGGGTGAATGACTGGATGTGAGAGAGGAGTAAAGCGAGAGAAGCTCCAGGAAGACCAGATGAGGGGAAGGCCAGGACAGGGCCTTGATTTCCCATGGAAGCACAACAAAGACTCCTTTTTAAAATAAAATAAGCGATGGCCTTTTTCCATGACACCTCTTAGAAGCGTGCGCATGTGCTCACATCACATGATAGAGAGGATAAACCATCCACGCTAAAGCATTTGGCACTTCTGAGCACCCCGCTGAATCTCTCAGCTTTGGGACATTTGCTAGGGCTTACTATCAACAGTAGCTTCAGGGGGAGCTGTCTTTCAAATGCACACCGAATGAAGAAGATCTGATTTCCAATTACAGTACGATCGCGTTTTAAATTAAGCCAGTTGGAAATGTATATTAAAGAAATTGACATACATAAACTTCCTGTTTACGCAGGAAAAGACCTAAACAAGTCAAGATATTCAGCTACACAAGCAAACGAAGAACTTCTATCCTACAGCGTAAACATCTGAACATGCAAACAGAAAACAATGAGCCACAAGTTTATCTTGAAGGGGGTTAAAAGGATCAGATGAACGCTGAATGAAATGTGAAAGCCCTGCACAGCAAGTGTTAATTGCATGATAATTAACCGCAGCATCAATCAAGCAAGAGACGTTAAAGATTAATCGTCAACCAATTAAATGCCCATAGTGAGGAGTGTGAGGCCTCAGAGAACCAAAAAAAAAAAAAAGATCTAAGCCATCAGTCTCAGAGCATCAGATCATTGGAAAGAGTTCATTTTCTTAAATGTTCTCATTTATTTCACGCCTTTCTGGAATCTTTGTTGATGCTGCTACCATCTGGTATTGATATGGAGCACACCTCTAATTACATACACGTGCAGGGTTTGAATGCAGGATTTAAATGAAGGGCAGGAAAAGAAAGGAACAGGAAGTGGTTCACGCAGAAACTTGATGCGACTTCAGATTTCAGACAGATTACTTATATTCCCACGGATGGCACAATGGTGTGATCCTCAAAAGGCATTAAAATTCATTAACAGTAAAAATTGCATAGAATATAAAGAAAATATCCACATTTTCTGAACAAATAAGCACATGTCTGAACACAATGGATGATAAATAAGAGTGAAGAAAGACAAAAAAAAAAAAAAACCCCGTTTCTGAGGGCAAGGCCTTCATTAAGGTTTGATGTGAGTAGGGTGGGTTTGGAAGGCAGGTACAATTTATGAATAACTAAACAAGGACATGGAGGAGAAGCACAGGCTCACACTCCTCAGGCCCAACACAACTTCATAAACACACTCAGAATTAGCCTCGGTAGACATCACTGACCTTCAAAGAGTGGAGTTTTTGTGTTTGTGAAGAAGGAATATATTTTTGGCTGTGTTTGTGTAGTTGTATGCGTAAACCAAGTCATAAACCGAGCTTTATGTGCTGTATGAGCGAGTGTTGTGGGGTGTGCTCGACTCACAAAGTCCTTCTCGAGCTTCTCCACCTCCTGTTTGTAGCTCTTCAGGCGGCTGTTATACATCGCTCTGCTCTGGATGGGGATCTCTCGCACCTCCAGGTCCATCTGCTCCAACTATGCACATCAGATTGGAGTTTCTTATCAACTATAATGTCTCCCATGTTCAGAAAAACATTAAATTTAGGAAGCAAAAGAACACAGAAAACCATCAAAAGCAAAAGGCGGGGGGGCAGGGGGAATGCTTTAAATAAGTTAAGGCCCACGGAACCTACACTATATTGCCAAAGGTTTGTGGTCACCTGACATTTTAACCAAGTGGAGCCTTCTCCAAACTGTTACCACAAAGGTTGTATAGAACACACAATTGTACAGAATGTCTTTGGATGCTGTAG
>JAPEIY010000006.1:30994405-31004714 GCA_026122135.1 Cathorops aguadulce | reverse complement strand
GGATGTCTTTATTGGTGAAAAGGAACACCCAAACAAAAATGCATCAGATTTTATGAAAGTAAGGGCAACTGATGCACCCTAACCTATATGTGACTGGCGAAAAGGATCCTATTTATTCTGGTGCATCTGCTATACCCCTCTTCTTATCAAGGTTGTGTGTAATGTTTTGTCATTTTTATCCAAGAATTAAACAGATCAGTCATTTTTGAAGTCTTAAAAAGTGGTAAAATGTTGATTTTTACACTTTAAATAAATTTTAAAAAATGGGTGAGTTCACAGGTTCCATTAACTCCATGTCTGATTTGAACTGTTGTACCATGAGTTCAAATGTATTTGAGTGACTCATTGTACATATCAAAGATGGATAAATAAAGCCTTGATTGACTGACTGACTTTAGACCACCTGCTTGTAGGAGCATCGCAAGGCTTTTTGGAGAACAGTAAATATACACGATCCTAGATTTGTTCATCAGTGCTCACTTCAAATATTATCTGTCTCAGATGCTCAGTCAATATGACCTGTGAACAGTCCATCCGTTTCAAATGGAACATTTCTGGCTCAGTCCCTGGCTATTACGGTTATTCTTACAAGTTATTTATGCTCTTCTGAGTGTTTGAAGCTTGGTGCGTTCACGTCAATTCAATTTAACATTTTAACAGTTGAGTTTTAACTAGAATGCCTGTACGTACAAAAATCCCTGAAGATCAGTTTAGCCCATGCTCAGATCAGTAAACCTGTTATTACTTAAAAAAAAAAAAAGCATGAATGTTATTTGAATACACCTGTGTTGTGCAAACCTTTTAATTTTTTTTCTTTAAACTCTCCTCTTTTTCTAGTGTCCATCTGCTGTGTGCACTCTTATGATCCCAGTTATGAGATTATCAGTGGCATGGAACAGAATGCATTCATTTCTCCGTTCATAATTAAGCTTGCATATGGACTTTATATACATCGTCACTTTGATGAAAGTGAGGACAAGGACCTCACCTTTAAAAAAAGGTGCTCCCATTTCTCATACTCAAACTGGCTCTTGTTAGTATTTTCCATCACTCTATTATACCATTGTGGCTATGCAACAGCCAGGCAAGACCAAAGGCTTTTTATGCAAGCGCTGTGGTATAGCATGTTCCAACATGCCTAGTCTTTTGGAGCACATAGAAACCTGTCATCAATCCGAGGATGATCGGAAATTCAAATGCGACGAATGTGGACGGGGATACAGGCACGCTGGCAGTTTGGCTAATCATAAGAAAACTCATGACATTGGCTCCTTCCAGTGTCATGTTTGTGCTCGGAAGCTGTCCAACGCATTGGCTCTCAAAAGTCATTTGCGTATTCACACGTCACGAAAGAAGTATACTTGCAATGATTGTGGTAAAGGCTTTCGCCTTGCTGCCCAACTGGCAACTCACCAAAAGGTGCATCGCAATAGAGGGTCTCATGGAAGAACCAAGAACAACGAGCTGAAACGTAATCAGGCTGGAGGTATTTGTGATGACGAGCAATTGCAGCAAGTAGATGAGCAGGATTTCGATATGATCCCAGAACTTCCATCAGACTTGGAGTTGGATGTTGCCCCTGGTAATGGTTTCAGCAATGGTTTGATGTCTGAGCTGATTCCCAGCTCTACTGCTGAACATGACACCGCTGGTGATGATGAGGACCGCCCATTTAAATGTGACATGTGCGAGAAGACGTATAGGCATCATGGAAGCCTGATAAATCACAAGAAAACTCATCAGATGGGCATTTTTGAGTGTTCAGTCTGTTTCAAACAGTTCAACAACCTTGCTGCTCTTACCAGTCACCAACGAATCCATAGTAAAACCAGAGCTCACCCCAGCACAGTTAGCCCATTTACCCCTGAGACTTACACAGACTCTACATCAGAACAGGTGTCAAATGTGCTGCAGAATGGGGCAACAAATATCCATTTCTGCCACCTTTGTCAATCAGCATTTCCTAATGATGATGAGTTTCAAAATCACATTATGTTGCATAACTCTTCTTCAGTGTCCTTTGAGCTCCCTGCTAGCACACCAGAGGACCATCCCTTTACATATAGTATTAATCAGTCACCCGAGTCTAATCCATATCCATCCTCCAGTGACACTCCGCCATTGCCTCCATTACTCGATAAAGCTGTTGATTATGACCAAACCCAGGGACCAATGGAAAATGGTCATGTATATGTACCTCACACCATTGGTGATGAACCAACTCTTTTAGATACTCAGGGAGAGCATCTAGCCCTGCCTTTAGAAAACCTCAACCCTGAACATTTGGAGCAAGCTACTGATGATAAACAAGATCAGCCTGGTAGCTCAGACCGCCGTTTTAAGTGTCACATTTGTGGCAAGAGCTACCGACATGCAGGTAGTCTCATCAACCATAAGCGCTCCCATCAGACAGGTATTTTCCAGTGCTCTATTTGTCATAAGAACTACCCACATCTGGCTGCCCTGCGCAGCCACCTTCGCATCCACAAGGGGAGACCTTCTATGGTGATCCCTAGTGCTGAAGGTGACTGGCTTTCCTCAGAGCCCCTGACACACGAAAATCAGCATGGAGGGTTTCCTCATGAAGGTGACGTAAGCCGTATTCTGGGCCTTCCTCAGGATTTGGGAGACTCTGTACACATGAATTCTGATGAGGAGAACATCAATGAGCTCGATGGCTCAGAATTCCAAGAACAGTTTGATAGTTCGTTCTCTGAGGACAGACACATGGACCTACCTCAGGATGAAACGCTCATGGAGAGGCACATGTGTGCAGACTGTGGAAACACATTTACCGATATTGCAGGGATCAAGTCACACATGTGCCCACTCTTGAATCAACAGTATCAGTCCAACAATATCGATCCAGATTGTGAAGTGGACTTTAAGACTACAGATTATAAACATGCTGTGGGAGATTCAGGGGAGCAAATGGCTTTTGAGGGACACAACGGCAGTGATCTTACTTACTTTCATGACCCTATGCATGATCAGATGATGAGTGACAATGAAGATAAACTTCACTGCAAAAATGGTGAGGAAGAGGAGGAGGAGGATGGCGAGATGTATCAGTGTTCAGTATGTGGCAACCACTACACCAGCATGCGGGAGCTCAGGAGCCATCTTCGTGGTCACACTCAAATCCATGGAACCCCATCAACATCAGGCCCTTCCTCTATGTCCTCCCTTGAGGCTGAGAAAGACGATGAACCAGGTCAAGTCCAGCAAGGTGACTGTGATCTGATTATCTGTAGCACGTGTGGAGAAAGTTTCACAAAAAAGCAGGACCTAGTAGCCCATCAGCTTTTACATAGCAATACAGAGGCTGGACAACCAGAACAATATGTAACACAGAACCAGAATGGGCACCAACTGAAAGAAGAGAGGGAGAGTATTATCTGTGGGACATGTGGTATAGTCTGTACCAGTGTTGCTCAGCTTGAGAGCCATAACTGCCCTGGACCGTGTGAAGAGAATCTTGAAGAATATGATGAAAAAACGGACGTTGTCAAGGCCCTCGGACAAGAGCCTGAATATTATAAGGCGAGTTCAGCCAGTGGAGAGAGACTGTACAAATGTGACCAGTGTGGACGTTCATACAGACATGCAGGCTCGCTTCTAAATCACAAGAAGTCACACAAAACGGGAGTGTTCCGTTGCTTTGTTTGTCAGAAGCGTTTTTACAACTTGTTGGCCCTCAAGAATCACCAGAGAACGCATTTTGATGTTAAGAAGTAAGTAAAGATTAGTTCCAAATGTTGTTTATGCTACCGTGGCTTGTCTAATTGCATGCATGCATGTTACCATATGTTTAACAAATAAATGGATTTTGCAACTCAATCATCAATATTCTTTTTTTTTTTTTTCCTCCTCTCTATTAGGCATAGTTGCACTGAATGTGGGAAAGCTTTCAAAATCCACAAACAACTGCTGAACCATCAGAGAGTTCATCGGGAAAACAAGGCCAAGATTGAGGAGCTCAACAAACAGATTCAGGCCCTCATGGAGATGAGTGGGAGTGTCTCTTTGAGTGGGATACAGGCAGTCAGTGCTAACAGAAAAAGACGCAGCCGACGCCGCAAGCAAAAAGACATTCCGGGTAGCGAACAATCCAGCCCAGAAAAAGACAGCCACTCAGGGAATCCTAATGACCCACGGCCTTTTGTCTGTGACCAATGTGGACGAAGTTATCGGCACGCTGGCAGTCTGGTCAACCACAAAAACTCCCACAAGACTGGAGAATATTATTGTGCCATCTGCAACAATACCTACAGCAACCAGTTGGCGATGAAGAACCATTTACGTATTCACTTCTCAGTCAAAAAGCACTGCTGCCAGGACTGTGGGAAGGCATTCCGGGGAAAGAAACAATTACTGAACCATACTTGTAAACACAATCGCAAGAATGCAGCATTGAAAGGAAAGGGTAGAGGTCGGAGACGGGCAAAGGATTTAACATGCAAGGATTGTAGCCTGGTATTTCCCACTGCTGAGCAACTTGCAGGTCACATCTGTAGCAAAGAATCTGGCCCCGAGTCTACAAACACTGACCATAACCGCAACGGAGATGCCTCTGTGGTAAAAGAGGAAAGGCCCTTTAAGTGTAACATTTGTGGTCGAAGCTACCGTCATGCAGGCAGTCTGTTGAACCATAAGAACACACACAAGACTGGCAATTTCACCTGCTCCTTCTGTGCCAAGCCTTTTTCCAATCCCATGGCATTGCGTAATCATACTCGCATCCACACACAGAAAAAAAAGTACGTCTGCACAACCTGTGGCAAAGCGTTCCGTCTCTCTAGCATCCTCTACAACCACCAAAAGATCCACACCAGAGGAGTTACCTATTATAGCTGCCATACGTGTGGGAAGAGGTTTCAGGGAAAATCTGGACTTAAGAGACATCGCTGTTCCAGAAATGGCTCATCAGGCTCCCCGCTCAGTCAGGATGGAAGTGATAAGTGTTACATGTGAGTGAATCAATATTCATGCTAGTTTTATCTGTTTAATTTATTTATAGCTCTTTGTTGATTTTCTGAGGCTTTTGTTAAATCAAAATACCGTATTTTGGTATCCTTCATCCTGATTGTTTTTATTTAATTCTTTTTGCAAAATTCCTAATAGCTTTTTGATTCCCCACAAGAGGGAGCTGTCAAAACCCAAGGAGGCGTTATGTTCATAATTGTTAAGAATAGGTGTATGTTTGCAGTGTATATACCTGTTTAAATTAAATGCACTTTGACTATGTTCTGAGGATAACCACAGGCACTGACTAGCAGTGTATCAGTGCTATAACAATCAGTAACACTGTTCTTTATTGTTGTTTTACTGTAAAACATAACTTAGGTTCTTCTAATGTTGCACGACCTTGTTGAATACTAGGTCTGTGTTACCGGTTTTACTTTGAAAGAACATGGGGTGTGGGTGTGTGTGGGTGTTTTATTTGTTTAACTTCTGTTTTTATTTCACTGCTTGTAAGTCATTCTCATTCTCTTTTGTAGGTGTGATCAGTGCGGACGTTCATACAGACACGCTGGGTCCCTTCTCAACCATAAAAAGACTCATTCTGCTGACTTGCTTCACTGTAGTCTCTGCTTGAAAACCTTCACTGACCATCTGGAACTCCAGAAGCACTCCCAGATGGCCCGTCACTGCTGCCCTGATTGTGGAAAGACCTTTTGCGAGTTTGCACACCTGCAGAGCCACATGGAGGTTCACAGCAAGGGACTTCCATATTACTGCAGCGTTTGCCAACAGAACTTCGCCAACATGGCCAGCTTCGAGCAGCACCAGGAGGTTCACCATAGCATGCAAGAACAGTCCCATCATCAGCATGACCTTCAGGTGTCGCAGAGTTTGGATTGGGACTCTGGACTTAACCAACAACTTGAGTTCCAGAATCTCTCCAAAATGGAGCCAGAGTTTAGCCAAATGCATGAAGGCTTCTCTGACCAGGAAGATCAACAAGAGAGTGGTGAGGCGTTTGATAAAGAGAAGAGCCATGTGTGCGAGCACTGCGGGCGTTCGTATCGGCACGCCGGATCCCTGCTCAACCACAAGAACAGCCACAAAACGGGCTCCTTTTTCTGCTCAGTGTGCCAAAAGGAGTTCACCAACCTGATGGCACTGAAGAACCACCGGCGAATTCACACCGAGCCCAAGCGCTACCAGTGCCTGGAATGCGGCAAGGCGTTCCGCGTGTCCACCCAGCTCATCTGCCACAGACGCATTCACACTAAAGAGAAGCCTTTCTCGTGCGTTCTCTGCGATAAGCGCTTCTCCAGTAAGTCCAACCTGCGACATCACCAGAAGTTGCACCAGAATGCCCAGCAGACCTTTGAGTCCTCCTTCAACATGGATCCAAATGCCTTCATGGGACTGGGTGTGGAGCCTTTCCTCTGAGGCAGTGTCTGCAGGACCAACTCTCATCTCGGCGTTCCAAAGGAAGACAACTTTTTCTGTTATGGAACTCTTTCCCCCACCCAAGGCCCAATGCCAATAATCGTAACACATCAGGTTTTTCTGCTGTATTTGTCAAGATGGTGTCCAAGTCAGATGCTGTTCTTGGCAGTAGTTGCCTCCTGTACTGTTGTATTTTCAAATACTTTTCTTTAAAGGACACTTAAGACTGGCATTGACGTGATACTACCTCTGGTAGGGACAGTGATACTGTAGAAACTTTAGAATAAGTGATGGTGCCTGTCAGAAACCATTTTAGATTTGAATGTTTCAATGTTTTCGTTTTCCTCACAGAGTGCACACAAACTAAAGAATTATATTATGGTACTATCATAGGTCTCAAACTGAAGACTAGGGTAAAAGTCTGGTTTATTTTCCTAGACTTTACCCCAGCACTGCCCCTAGGAGTAGAGTCCGACCGATTATTTGGCTGCATTTTCAAAAGGTATCAAAGGAATAAGTTTGTTGACTTAGGTTGGTTCTTTTAGTGAATAAGAAAGTCCCATTATGTATGCTTTTCCATGTTTTCAGGACACTGGATTCAGTTGTCATTATAGACATTTGTTCTATAATCATGTCTCAATTGAATACAAGCATCATCATTTTCATCATGGATGACACTGTTAATGCTGTTAAACAGCAACCATAGAACTATTAGCAGTTCCCTTCGACCTGCCACACAGAAAATATCAATGATATTTATTTATTTAAAAACTTTATTTATACCCAATGTTAATATCTGGACAGCTGTTCTAACCATTTTAATGTGGTAAATTTCATGCAGTGTTTTTAGTTGTAACAGTATATTAGTTAGGTATTTCCACTTATGGTTAAAATGTTTTTACTCAAAGCATTGCAGAGTGATGTATCTAAATGTTGCCAAGTGGTAAAGTTGAGATTTATTTTCTCAATGTGTGATTTAATGTATTCTTTTGAATATCATGTTTATATAACCTGCTGTACATCAGTTCTTCCGAAAATGATTGCTGAGCAAACAACTATGGTTAGACAGTTGATGAGAACGTGTAACCGTACAGATTGTGATGAAACAGACCCAGTCATCTATGATCGGTCGGGCTCTACGATGGGCAGCAACTCCTATATGGGGACACTTTTATTTTTTTTCTTTTCAGTAGTTTTGAAATTACTCAGGTTTCACACCTTAATCACTAAAAGTAATATAAATGATTAAACCATATTTCATCTGATGCACAAAGCATCACGGGGAAGGTATATTTTTGTTTGTCAAGAATATGATTCCCATTTGTATTTCTATGTGCCATTTCATATCATTGCCCTACATAGAATAAAAATGTATTAGTAGTTTCCACTTATGCCTATATTTCAGTACTTACTGATTATTTAAGAATAGGGGTTGTAGACCTTCATGGTGGCATTGAATATAAAACTCCACTGACTTCTGAATCTTTAAGATTCACTGTAATCAGTTACATATATCTTAAATATAGAATATTTATTTTTGTTCTTACAATCAGTGTTTCTCTTTCTCAAGTAGAGGACTAAGCAGATACTGTTTATTTGTAGATGTTCTTGCCCTCACTTCCTGGAACTCAATAAACACAATGTAAACGTTGGTGATTGTTTTCCCTTTCTATCAGCAAGGGGCAGTTTTCCTTTGCTTAACAATCAAAGAGATGGATGGCTCATGTGGTGGTGGTTTGTTTTCTTCCTCTTTTGAACATGGATGTTGTACATGAAATCCTTTATTTACATTACGTATTAACTTAACATTTAGAAATGTAATGCTTTTACAAGTTATGCACATGCACTGAACATGCAACAGTTGTCTGTTTATTGCCTATAAATGCTTAGGCTGATTTACAGTCCAACATCAGGTAAACCTTTTCTAAAGGGACAAACTCTAGCCTTAATATCAATTTGATCCAATACCATAACAATAACCAGCAAAAATATAAAGCTAATAGAAATATAAAACTGCATAATTGTTGCATCTTGGATTGACCACTAGCTTTGTTATATTCCACAACGGGCCCCATGAAGTATAAACACAGACTAGGATGACTTTCTTAGTATTTCAGCAGTGTCTGTCAGAAGTTTGGTATGTCCACTGCTGCCTGTTGGTGGGTGGGTCAGTATTCTGGCTTGTTGGGTGATTGGACACTTGTCAACAACTTCTGCATGTTTAAGTGACTGATCATGATGGCTATGACGACTGAAAGATCTGCCGTATGGAAGCTATTATAATGCATCGTGCTGTAATAGCAGCACTGGTAACAACAAATGGACTGTGTTTTAATCTGCATTCTGGAGATTCAGGTTTACTGGTTGTAGCTTAGTCAATCACTGGCATATGTACACACACACACACATGTAGTAGCTTTTCAGGAACACACAGATAAGTGACAAATTAAAGGAAAAACTAACAATCTTCGTAAGGTTCTGGGCCATCACACACCCTGGCACTACAAAAATCATTACAAATTTTTGGAACCGTATTGGAGGGATGAGGACCGCTGTCTGCTCTCATATGTGTTTAATTAGGTTGAGTGGCTAAATGCCATAGTACAAGATTTTTACATTACAGGCATTTAGCAGACGCTCTTATCCAGAGCGAGGTACAACGAGCCTGGGGAGCAATCGGGCGTCTTGCTCAACCCATGGATTTTCCTGCCGGTCCGAGGAATAGAACCAGCAACCCTTTATGCCATGGCTGCTCCATGATTTAGATCATTTTCATACTCATCAATCTATTCAGTGAGTCCTCATGCCTTGTGGATGGGACATTGTCATCCTGGAAAAAGACCACTCCTAAGAAATTAATCCAAACCACGTCAACAAAAACGCCCCCACCGAACAACCAGGGTTTCTTTTAATTTGTCACCTGCCTGTATTTAGACACACATCTCCACAGATGCCATTTATCCTATGTGTCACACCATAGAAAGGCTACTAAAGGCAGTCTGTCTTTTAACGTTCTGAGTATTATAATGACTACATCCTAACAGTGCATAGGACACAAATATATACACGACTTATCTACAAAATATTGATTACACATTACATTCAATAGGCCAGAACAAATCAAATCAAATGTGGAGGTAAACCGTTACTGTACAAAATATTTTTTGTGGCATACAATCTTTTCTACACTACAGTTCTGGAACGTTAAGGCAGTTTTCACTGGGTTTAAAAAAAAAAAAGGACATTCATAAACATTAAGTGCACAGAGGGTCATGAATGCTCAAAACTGGATAAGAAAAACAAGTGGGTTCACAATAAACACTAAAAAAAAAAAGATAATGCCTTTCAAAAAATAGAAATTAAAAAACCTTTTCCTCCACTTCTCTGTTGTAAGGCACCTGGATTGCTGCTGATGTACAGGAGTCTACGTGAAAAGCACCTTAAGTCTGCTCACACAGTGAAAGACAAAAGTCTCTGAGGTTTCTGAGATCACAGTGACTCTACACCAACTGCATATTCTGGAGTGTGTTAATCACCACTATGTATATGACCTACCAATATAATAAATTAGAAGAGTCAAATGCTACTCATAGTACACTCTAGTCAATGTGTTCACAAAAAATCGCCAGCTGAATCAATAGCTTTCTTAATACTTTGATTTCTTCTAATCCGTTCACTTTCGCTGGAAAAAGAAACAAAGGTAAACAATATTTTAGAACATACCAACAACAACAACGTGCTCAGAGGGCCATATGACTCCCTTACAGAAAAAACACGCGAATTTCCCATGAATTTCACATGTGGAATACATGGTATCAGATTTTGTAACGTGTGTTACCATGTAGAGCACATGTGGAAAACATGTTACCACATGTGTAAAACATTCCCACATGTGATTCACATAAAA
>JAPEIY010000006.1:30735710-30745748 GCA_026122135.1 Cathorops aguadulce | reverse complement strand
CGTAGTCAGCTGGGATAGGCTCCAGCTTGCCTGCGACCCTGTAGAACAGGATAAAGCGGCTAGAGATAATGAGATGTCTATTGTTTTCTTTATTTACTTTTAAATTCACCATTGTCACCAATATTTTGGTTCCTACTGTGGCTACTAACTGGAAATACCACCAACTTGTTTTTTTTAGCCTGTTAATTAGATAAGAATAAAAAGCCTATCAGTAATTATGATTTGTAATAATAATGATCGTGTGTGTGTGTGTGTGTGTGATGTTTCCATTTGAGTGCACACTGGCAGGTCTGTCCATGGCAGGCACAGCGCAGACCACAAGGGCAAGAGATATATTTTGTTTCCGTATCCCTGTTCCCGGGATTCTCGGGAGAGTTCAATTTTCTAGTAACTCAGCAGACGTCACATGGCTATTCTGGCCGGTCATTTGTGACAGCCGGACAGCAACAGCAACGTCAGAGCAGGAATGCTTCAGAGGGAGGGCTGTTATAGGCACTGATCCTAACAGAGGAAGTGGAGCTGGGGGTTCTCCCCTTTCACTGGGATGGCTGCTGCTGGTAGAGGGACATAGGCAATTTGGATAAATGAGGAAGAGACAGGACAGAGACAGGAAGAGGGGTGGGCATGGTATTTGTGTGTGGTGCCAGGAGAGCTAGGCCTCTGGATTGCTGCATTCCTTGAGCTCAACACCATGGTGTTTCCTTTCACCCCCCATCAGGAGGGGGTCCTGGCCTGCCTACTTGCTGTCCCCTACTGCCCCCATATCATGTCTCCTCTCATTTTTCCTCTCCAGGGACCACCAGCAGTGTCACTTCACTACCATTCCATTACACTCACTTCATGAACTCTTATTATTGCAAACTTAAAGTGAGTTTTGTCTACTGCCATGCCACCATCTGCATTATAATCCACACTCAGATATTCTCAGGATTTGTATACTGTATGTCTGTACATCATGCTTAAAAGTTTGCCCTATTACAATAATCTTTCTTGTTATTGTTACATTCTCAGAAAATAAAGTTCATGATTGTACCTTTAGGCATATAATGACGTCCCTGGGACAGTACTCTCTAATGTACTTATTTGTGCACTTTATATACTGCTTGGGTATATATATTTACCTTTTTGGCCCTAAAAAAAGTACGCATAGTTACCTTGAGGTCCAATAATGAGCCCTAGGAGGTGCATTATGGTAGATTGTACCTTGGGGGACAGAAATGGATCCATGGATCAATGCACTGTGGGTCAGAGAGGACTGAAGTTTCATCTGTGCTGTATGTCGAGCATGTATAGCATATTTGACAATAAAGTTGACTTGGCTTGACTTGATGACATGGGTAGCTTGTACATCTGGGAAGGCATCGTTAATGCTGAATGATATATACCCATTTCAGAGCAATATGCTGCCATCCAGACAAAATCATTTTCAGGGAAGGTCTTCCTTCTTTCAGCAAGACAATGCCAAACCACTTTCTGCACATATTAAAACTACATGACTCCATAGTAAGAGTTCGGGTGCTAAACTGGCCTGCCTGCAATCCGGACCTGTCTCCCATTTAAAACATTTGTTGCATTATGAAGCATTTCTGAACTGTTGAGCAACTGAAACCGTATTACCGGCAAGAATGGGACAACATTTCTCTTTTTCAAAACTACAGCAACTGGTCTCCTCAGTTCCCAAATGTTTATAGTGTTGTTAAAAGTAGAGGTGATGCAATACAGTGGTAAACATGCCCCTGTCCCAACTTTTTTGAAACATGTTACTGACATTAACTTCAAAATGAGCATATATTTTTCAAAAAATATAATTTCTCAGTTTCAACATATGATGTATTGTTTTTGTACTATTTTCAGTGAAATATAGGGTTTCTGTGATTTGTAGGTTATTGCATTCTGTTTTTATTTACAGTTTACACAGCATCCCAACTTTTCTGGAATTGGGGCTGTACTTTTTTGGGGGAAAAAATGACTACATATTGAAATCTCTTGTGCCCCATGATAGGTGATCTGTTTAGGGTGTACTGTGTTTCTCACACAAAGTCAGCTAAGGTTGGCTCGACCTCACCTGTGACTCTCAGTAGGGTAAGTGGTATAAGGGACAAATAGATGGATGAAATCTGTTTTTTTTTTTCTCCATTGTCACCTGATGTTTTATTTTTTATAGAAAGTTGAAGCCCACACAACTGTTATTTTGGCTCTGATAACTAAACCATAGAAGTGAAGAGTGTACTTTCTTTTCCCAGTACTTTTGAACCCGAGTTTGAAAGTGATGGGTTAATTTTGAGCCACATGCACCATTATGAAAGGAAGTGCACACTTATGCAACCAGGTTATTGCAAGTTATTGGGGTTTTTTTGTGTGTGTTTTTGAATTTTGTTGGTTGCTATATCAATTATCATTGACATTTACATTAAAATCATAACAAAGATGGAAAATGATCTGACGTGACTTATCTTGGTTTCATTTTTATATCGCAAAACCCAGCAACATTAACATACCCCAGTTAAAAAGTGTAGACTTTTCATAAGCACTGTACTGGCATGATTCTTGATGGGGCTTTTTTTCTATTATAAGCTGCTAAATGAAAATGATTGGATGTGAAATGCTGTATTGATATTGGCATACAGTCAATGGCTGAATGAGAGACCACTGAAGAAACCGTTGTGATCTGTATCAAGTACATTAAAGGTCTAAATAAAAATGTAAGAAGTGTATTTTTTTTTTTGAGAAATGTAATTAAGTAAAGGTACAAGCATTCAATTTCAGTAACACTCCAGTAAAATATAAATGTTAAATTAATAGTGTACAAATGAAGTACAGTTACTCAAGTATTTTCAGTATTTCCACCCATGATGAAAATAATATTTTTTAAAATGCTGGAATCAAAAGAAAGAAATAGAAGTCTTGACTGGGAAAATACGGCCGTTCGATAAAATATAAGTCAGAAAAATACAAGGGTAGGAGAGACATTGGTATAAGGTAAAAACAATGTAGTTTGTGGTTCAGTGAAGTAGTGGAATGTAGCAGAGAGGAGATCATGAGGACGATGGTGTAAAAATATATTTGGAAAAAAAAAAAGTAGCTGTAGCAGGCAACACCAGAGGCTGCAGTGTATGATTGGCCATGGAGATGTGTGACTGCCTGCATGGTTGCAAGAGGGCCTTGTTTGTCAGCCTGCTCTCTCAATATAAGCGCTCTAATTGCTCAGAAAATTACAGCCAATGCTGATTACAAATGACATGGGCTGACATTACAGTGATGCTGTGATACCCCATATGTCTCCCTCCCCCTCTCTTTTCCTCCTTTTCTGCTCCCTCTGATATACTGCGCTATCCATGGGTGACCTCAATCATGCCCCTGGTGACCGCCTGCTGCCCTCTGCTTGTTTAAGCTGTCGGGTGGAGAGATGCCCCAAAGTTCAATCTTGTCATGCTCTGGCATTGCCTTCTGCCACTCCCTATCCATCAGCCAAGCTGTTTGTGTGTGTGTGTGTGTGGGGGGGGGGGTATTCCTCACGTTTCCCCCACCTGGTCATAGACCATCCCTATAGCCCCTTTCACATACAAAATCCATTAATGTATGAGCTTAAAACAACATGGAATAGATAAAAATATAATAATTCCCACTCAGTCTTCCATAACGGAAAAGTAACAGATGTTGTGTATCCCACCTGACTGCATTTAACAGAATGCTTCAGCGCGCCAAACATGCGTGACTGGATATGACATATAATTAATGAGGTGGCAAGTCCATTGTGAAAAGCCCAAACTGAGATATTAGCGAGTTAGCAACATGGCACGAGTTGAGCTGCATCATGTCTCTGGTGAGAGAGTTCTCTTCCTGTTTCTGAACATTTGTTTTGTTCAAGTGAACAGACTGCCGTGTAAGCTGACTCGTTCAAGCATACAGGCATGACCCCTCGAACCATACACCCTGCTTATAAACAACATTACACACACACACACACACACACACACACACACCTGTTTTCACTTTTTCACTTATTACTCTCCTTATTTAAACCCCGGCTTCCATTAGTTTGTCTTGTTTTTCTTTATTTTCTATGCCAATGCTCATTGTTTTCTGTTTCTCTTCTACTGTTATGTTTTCATGACTGGTGTTTTTTGTTGCTTTGACTATCCTGTGTAAATAAAAGGTTTCCACACTTGCATCCATCTCCACACCTCAACAATGTTAAATTTTAAGTGGTAATGTCTGAATCACATTCATTCGAAAAACAGAGACCATATTCACAATTTTTATTACTGTATATTGGTATCGCTGTCTTATTTTATTATTACTTACTGTCACGACCCAAAGGCCATGGAAACAGATAGGACCCAATGTGCAACTACAGGAAATGAGAGGAAGTGTACGTGAGGAGTTGATACATGAGGCAGGCAGGCAGGTGACAGGTGCAGCAGCACAGTCTAAAACAAATATAGTGATTTCCCGGAATATTGCATGAAGTCCCAAAAAACAACAAACAAAGTTGTAATCAAAATGTAAACAAAGTCCGAAGCCAAAGTTACAATGAGAGGTCCCAAAAAATGACAGGCAAAAATCATGATCTGAAAACATAAAGTCCGAAGCCAAGGTCACAATGAAAGGTCCCAAAAATAGCAGGCAAAAATCGTAATCTAGAAACGTAAACAAAGTCGAGGAACAGAGCGTGAGCAAGACAAAACTTACAACGAGTATTTATCTGCACTGTGTGAGTCTCCTAGGTGAGTTTATATAGAGGAGCTGGTGACAAACACATAGCAGGTGTTCTGATGCAGCGTGAGGAGAATGGGGAAAAATATAGAGCAGAACGCAACAGCGCATATCAGGATCTGGAAGTTCCGGGCTGGACCAAGACAGTACCCCCACCCTTTACAGATGCCTCTTGGCATCCCAGACAGGGCTCCTGGGTTCTTGCGGTGGAACTCACTGATGAGCACAGGGTTGAGGATAAAACGTGCTGGCACCCAACACCTCTCCTCTGTGCCATAGCCCTCCCAATCGACCAGATACTGTAGTCCCCGACCTCTTCAACGGACTTTTAGTAGTTTCCTAACCATGTAGGCCTCTCTGCCATTGATGATCCTGGGAAGGGGAGGGATGGGGCCAACAAAACCAGGGGCCAACTTGTGTGAGGGGACCCTGAGAGGGAGATTGGCTGTGGAAAGTATGACCTTTTGTCCTGGGTGGTAAACAGGAGCTGGCCTGTGATGTCGATCTGCCATCTTCTTGTACGCATGATTGGCGTGCAATAGGTGACATCTGGCATGTGCCCAAACTCTGCAGTAGTGTTGGACAAAGGCTTGAGCTGAAGGAACAGATGCCTCCTCCTCCTGCTCAGGGAAAAGAGGGGGTTGGCAGCCAAGGCAACACTGAAAGGGAGTCAGCCCAGTGGATGATGAGGGAAGGCTGTCATGGGCGTATTTGATCCATGGGAGTGCCTGGCTCCAGGAAGATGAATTGCCAGAGGTTAAGCACCGTAAGGCAACCTCCAGCTTCTGATTGGTGCACTCAGTCTGCCCATTACTCTGGGGATGGTAACCCAAGGAAAGGCTAGGAGTGGCCCCAATAAACTTGCAGAACACTTTCCAGAAGTGAGTGGAGAACTGGGGGCCTCTGTCTTAGACACTGTCTGTATGCAGACCATGAATCCTAAACATGTGGTAGATAAACAGTTCTGGTGTTTCTTTAGCTGAAGGCAGTTTAGGGAGGGGAACAAAGTGAGCTGCCTTAGAGAAGCGATCGACGATTGTCATGATGCAAGTATTGCCCTTGAAGCTGGGGAGGCCAGTGACGAAATCCACT
Source organism: Cathorops aguadulce (assembly GCA_026122135.1). Taxonomy (NCBI): domain Eukaryota; kingdom Metazoa; phylum Chordata; class Actinopteri; order Siluriformes; family Ariidae; genus Cathorops; species Cathorops aguadulce. The sequence goes on along the minus strand of JAPEIY010000006.1, from coordinate 30,739,940 downwards.
GCAATGAGGGACCAAGGGCGGTGTGGTACAGATAGGGGCCTTAATAGTCTGGCAGCTGGTTGGTTACTAGTCTTATTCCTGGAGCAGATGTCACAAGCAGCCATAAAGGTCCTAACATTTTGCTGCATGGTCAGCCACCAGAAGTGTTGCCTGAGGACAGTGAAAGTTCGGGCTGCCCCAGGGTGACAGGCTAGGATGGAGCTGTGCCCCCACTGAAGTACTTGGGAGCGCACACTGGAGGGCACATACAGACAGTTGGGTGGGCCAGTGTCTGGTCCTGGATTGCTGGACAAGGTGTTTTGGATAGTGGTTTCCATTTCGAGTCAGGCGGCCACAAGGCAATGGGCAGGGAGGAAGTGCTCAGTGGTACCTTGTTGAGAGTTCTGAGAAAACTGCCTGGAAAGAGCATCTGACTTGATGTTCTTGGAACCAGGCTTAAAGGAGAGTGCAAAGTTGAAGCTGGAGAAAAACAGAGACCATCTGACTTGACGGGTGTTGAGGCATTTGGCAGTCCTGAGATACTTGAGATTTTTATGGTCCAGATGATAAATGGAATCTCAGTCCCCTCCAACCAATGCCTTCATTCTTCTAGGGCCAGCTTGACAGCAATTCGTGATCCCCAATGCCATAGTTGCATTCGGTTGGGGTCATGCAATGAGAAAAGAAAGCACAGGGATGTACTTTATTATCCTTGGCAGACCTCTGGGACAGAACAGCCCTGACACCAGCATCAGAGGCATCCACTTTGAGAACAAACTGAATAGTGACATCTGGAATGATGAGGACAGGCACTGTGGTGAATCTGGTCTTAAGAGAGGCCTTTCTCAGCATGGTTGGCCCAAGAGAAGGTATGCTTGGAGGATGTGAGTTCTGTTAGAGGAGTGGCAATGGTGCTATAGTTCTCGATGAATCTTCAATAAAAATTAGTGAACCCCAGAAAGTATTGCAGTTCCTTACGGGAAGAAGGAACAGGCCATGCGAGGACTGCTTTGACCTTATCGGGGTCCATTTGGACCATCACAGGGGGAAATGACAAAACCCAAAAAGGACATTATGTGCTTATGAAACTCACACGTTTCAGCTTTGGCAAAGAGTTGGTTTTCTAAAAGTCATTGCAGAATTTGTCTGATATGGGACTGATGGGCCACCAACGTGGGGAAAAAGATGAGGATATCATTGAGGTAAATGAAAATTAACTGGTTAATGAAGTCTCACAGGACATCACTGATCAGGGCTTGAAAGACAGAGGGGGCATTAGTGAGCCCAAAGGGAATAACCAAATTTTCATAGTGGCCTGTAGGAGTGTTAAACGCCATCTTCCACTCGTCTCCTTCTATTATCCATACTAAGTGATAAGCATTGCATAGGTCTAGCTTGGACATGAGTGGTAGTGATTCCTGACAGTGATAGCATTAAGGCCCCGATAGTCAGTGCAGGGCCTGAGGGACTTGTCTTTCTTTTCCACAAATAAGAATCCTGCTCCAGCTGGGAAGAATGATGGGCAAATAATGCCAGCCACTAGAGACTCCGAGATGTATTTGACCATGGCCTCCCACTCCAAGGGGAAAGAGAGTAAATATGGCCCCTGGGAGGTGTGGTTCTGGGTAGCAGTTCTATGGTGCAATCATAGGGTCGATGTGGAGGAAGGGAAGTGATGCGAGCCTTACTGAACACCACATGAAGGTCCAGATATTCTGGAGGCACATTAGAAAACTCAATAGTCTCATCAGGACTGATGATGAGAGGGGCCAGAGGAGTCTGAGCCAATGATAGGCAAGAGGCCAGGCAACAAGTACTCCAAGAGAGAATGTTCCCATTGCTCCAGTTAATGTGGGGGTTGTGGAGGCACAACCAGGGAAGATCCAGGACAATAATTTCTATGGAGTCATTCATGGTGAAAAAGATAATGGATTCAAAGTGATTATCATAAACTTTCAATGTAACAGGGTCAGAGACACAGGAGATGGGACTGAATTCAGCCCCATTCAGAGCTTGAGTGACAAGGGGGCAATCTATTTGATGCACAGGGATGCCCATTTCTTCTTCCCAGGAAGTTTTGATGAAGCTCTGATCGGCACCAGAATCAGCGAGGGCTTGAACAGACTGGACCTTATTCTGGAATGAAATCTCAACTGTCAATGTTGACCTAACAATGGGGGAAGTGTGTATAGAAACACCCACCCATATCCCCAAATCTACTGGTGGGGCAGAGCCTTTTACAGGGCAGCTGGAGATGTAATGTCCAGACTGTCCACAATAAAAATAGGAGTTAGTTTCTCGACCATGCCTTATCTCCTTGGGAGTTACCCAGGTTCTGTCTATTTGCATGGGCTCTGACTCTGTCAGGGTGACACCTTCCGCTAGAGGGGTGACAGTTCTGGGTTCGACTCTTTGGTTCCATGTCTAATCCTTTCTCTGGTTGCTCAGCAGAAGACGTGCAGTTACCCATCTGTCCAGGACTACCAAGCCATCCAGGGTGTCAGGCAGATCATAAGGTGCAATCTCATTCAGGATGGCATGATATAGTCCATGAAAGAAGGCATCGTACAAGGCACTGGCGTTCCAGTCAACTGCTGCAGCAGGAGTCCGGAACTCTATGGCATAATCATGAATGGAGCTGGCTCCTTACTTCAGCCCCACTGGCTGTCTTGCTGCTTCCCTGCCCTTGGGGGAACAGTTGAAAACCTTCAGCATCTCCTTCAGGAAAATCCCTTGAAATTTGAGCAGCAGGGTGCCCTCACATCCCAAATGGCTGTTCCCCACTCCCATGCCTTTCTTGTTAAAAGTGTGATGACATAAGCTACTCGAGGGCTCTCAGAAGGGAAGGCAAATGCCTGAAGTTCCATGGCCAAGGAGCACTGCGAGAGGAATGAATAGCACGTGCTAGGGGTGCCATTGTATGGCTGAGGAGCTGGTAGTTGAGGCTCATGGGAGGGGTGAAGGTCAAAGCGGCAGATTGACTGGGTTGAACTGATGCTGGTCGGCCCGCAATTGAGGTCTGGAGGCCCTACATCTGTGCAGAGAATCTTTGTAGGGTATTGGTGATGGAAGACATGCTTTGGCGAACAGCTATGATCTATCGTTAATGAGACCCCAGGACAGAGCCTTGCTTATCCAATGCAGATTTAAGCTCATTGTAGTCTGCTGGGTCCATAGTGGTGGTGGATAAATTCTGTCATGACCCAAAGGCCACGGAAACAGATAGGACCCAATGTGCAACTACAGGAAATGAGAGGAAGCATACCTGAAAAGTTTATATATGAGGCAGGCAGGCAGGTGACAGGTGCAGCAGCACAGTCCAAAACCAATTTAGTGATTTCCCGGAAGATGGCGTGAAGTCCCAAAAAACAGCAAGCAAAGTCGTAATCAAAATATAAACAAAGTCCGAAGCCAAAATCACAATGAGAGATCCCAAAAATGGCAGGCAAAATTCGTAACCCAAAAACATAAACAAGGTCTGAAGCCAATGTCACAATGAGAAGTCAAGGAATAGAGCGTGAGCAAGACAAAACATACAACTACTGTAGTATTTATCCACGCTGTGTGAGTCTCCTAGGTGAGTTTATATAGAGGAGCTGGTGACAAACACATAGCAGGTGTGCTGACACAGCATGGGGAGAACGGGGAAACATGCAGAGCAGAACGCAACGGCACAGATTAAGATCTGGAAGTTCCAGGCTGTACTGACACTTACTGTTTTTGATGTCAAATTGTGTGCAGTTTATAAAAGAAACTTTATCATAGGCATGTATGTACATGAAAAACAAGCTTTACATAAGGTTTGCTCCTATCCATGGTCTCAGCTGTCTGTTAGATCATGGAATGTATCCACCATGGGATGCACATTCCCTTATATCCCCTTAGGGCAGCATGCTGGTGTAGTTGTTAGTACTGTCGCCTCACAGCAAGAAGGTTCTGGGTTCAAGCCCAGCGGCTGACAGGGTCCTTTCTGTGTGGAGTTTGCATGTTCTCCCCGTGTCTGTGTGGGTTTCCTCCAGGTGCTCTGGTTTCCCCCACAGTTCAAAGACATGCAGGTTAGGTTAATTGTTGGCTCTAAATTGACCATAGGTGTGAATGTAAGTGTGAATGGTTGTCTGTGTCTACATGTCAGCCCTGTGATGACTTGTCCAGGGTGTACCCTGCCTCTCGCCCATAGTCAGCTGGGAAAGGCTCCAGCTTGCCTGCGACCCTGTAGGACAGGATAAGCAGTTACAGATAATGGATGGATGG
>JAPEIY010000006.1:29139150-29163382 GCA_026122135.1 Cathorops aguadulce | reverse complement strand
GTCTGTAGTATACTTGCTATACTTATACTGAAGCATACTTAATAAAATGAACTTTAAGTATACTACTTTTTGCTAAGAGTTGGGATGTTTTCCCTTAAATTTCAACAATACTTTTATCATGTAAAGTGGACCAAAGAAATAAAAGATGAAGGTGAGCATTGAAACAAAACAGAAATGGTTTGAGAATCACCACAAAACAAAAGTGAGGAATAAGGAACAAAGTTAGTTGTAAAAACAGTGGATTGCCACACAAAATACAAAACAGTTCCATTATCAGTTTTCTGGCTGCATCTCCTTTATTGGCTGGTAGTAGAGACTGGAGGGCATGCAGTGATTTAACCAAGTAGTCAATAATAAAATAAACTATATCTTCTTATTAGCCCTCTACCACAAATTGGCTTTATTTACCATTTATTTACGATTTTTTTTTCACAGAGGAGAGGTTACACAATGCCTCTCTGCAAATGTTTCTGTGAATTGACCAGTGTATGAACTTTTAAACCTGTATTGGACAGAAATGCACTTTGTTGCATTAAACAACTGTTTTAGCTCGTACCACTGTTTTCACAAAACTGTGGCCTCCATCTTCAAATCTAATGTAACCTTATCTGTTGCCTGGCTTATGCAGTTTAGGCTCTTGGAAGCAATCCCAGAAACATTGTAAAGCTTGTAAATTCTGCTTATTTGTCTGTATTAGTTACCTACACAACAAAGGGATGGATTAATGACATCGTGTAAGACATGGCTCCAACTGATCACAAGGGGGGGGGACTGTACAGAGTGGAGGAGGAAGTCTTCCTTTTATGCCTATTTCCACGAAGGGCGGAGGCTATTTGCATGAGGTCTCTGTCCGCACTTAGCAGACTGTCTGTCAAAAGCAAGAAGACATACAAAATGCCCCTTTGACCCACTCTTTTAGCCAGTGAATAGAATATACAGTGGTCTTTTTATTCTTTTGATTTCAATTGCGCCTGTGGAGTGACATGCTTCAGAAGGACTTGAACAAGACTCAGGAAGTCAAGCCAGGCATTTGATTTGTAAAAGCCCTTGTGACACCCTTGCCCAGCAAGAGAAGGAGAAGAGAACACACAAGGGGTTTTCAGCCTACCTCAGCATTGTAGATTCACCTGACAAAATCGAACACCCAAACACATACTGATTCTACTTACACTTCTTTCACTGCTTTAGCTCGACCCTTGACCTCCCTGACATCTCACAGAGCTAGAAAGTAGATTGTTTATGCTGGTGATGAATGATGGCTCAGTGGCACAGAGGACACACAGGACTGTGTGGCCAAACATCAGAGGGAGCACAGAAAGGGTTACATGCAAAAACACAATCCTTTAAGCTGTTCCATTCCTATTCATGGCTCTTATCATATATTACCTAAAAGTAACAACCACTCTGGGTATCCCTGTCCTCTGTCACTGACATTGAAATTATTGTATCCCACTGATCCTCAGTGGATTTTTTTTTCTATTTTAACTTGGCCTAGATTGCTCTCTTTGCCTTCCCACTGTCCTTCCTACATCTTCTCACACCCTACAACACTGCAGTGTGAGATTTCCTTGCATGCTGACAGGCTAGTGAAAAACATCCCTCTCCTGCAGGCAGCTGAACATCTGTCTCCATAGGGCTGTGGCTCTGGCTCTGACATCTGCAGATGGGTCCCAGTGGGAGCTGAGAGCGATGCCATCCAAAGGTCCAGGGAAACAAAGTAATAACCAAACTCCCTCAAACATGCTACATTTATAAACATTAGCTCTGTTATAACATTGAATCACATATGCAATACATAACTTTTACAACTGGCTAAACAGCAAATCAGCATATTTTCTCCTGTTATCCAACAAAGATAACTGTAGGTCAACTAGGAACTGTGCTCTCTTCTATAATAGAGTTCATCAATTCTCCATCACCACAAATATTGGAATTTTATACAGGTCAAATGACATCTATTTAAATACAATTTGATATGTAATGTCAACTGGTTTTGTGCATTTTTATTCTTTAGAGTTGGTGAAAAATTCAACATTGGAGTATGCACTGTAGTACTGTAGTACTGAATGATGTCATCAATTGGTAGACTTTTTCTCTGGAGACACTGTTATTTTTTCAACCAATAAAGTAGGTAGATGCTGTATATGTTCAATGTGTATAATGTTTGATGTATGTTGCTAGTGACAGAATCTATAAGCCTTGCTGTTGTATGTCAGAAATGAACACAAGACTGACACTAAACATGCAGGATTAATGGTGTAGGGTGATAAAACCTTTGGTCAGACACCCTTCTCCTCTCTTCCTGGACAGGCCTATGGTCTTACTGAATTAATTCAGGCCTGAACTCTGCATGAACCTGGTCAGTGGATAGGGTGCTGACAGTGCAGTGCTGCTGGGGCAAGTACTGCGCAAACCCAACACCTTAAGTAAATATTGGACAAGTCCATCAGATGATCACGAGAATGAAACAGGGTTGTCAAAACCCTATAAAGCTTTAAGTGAAGATGAGGCTCGCCAACAAAGCATCAAAACATGTCTGTTTTCTTTTCTCTTTTTTCCTTCTTTTTAATAATTATTGTACAAGAGTCTTCAACAAGTTCACATTTATGTTCATGGTAAATTTTCTACAGAAAACAAAGACAATGCTGGAATGCATGGCACTGTGCAACAGTACTTGAAATATTTCTTGTAATTTATACAATAAATTACTAGAATACTTTATAATACTTTATAATGTGTATATTATAGTACAATACTTTAAATGTGTATTACAGTTCTGCACTCTGCCTGGTACTCTGGGACTATATTAACAGTAGGCTACTGGCAGATTATACCATGCCAAAGGACCTTACTTAAACCCTGCAGTAACATTGCTGTGGCTTTATTGTAATAACTTAGTAAAACATTCAGTATCATTAATTCTACTGCAAAATCTGGCACCAAAGAATCAAAGGAGCCTGACTAATTTTTCTATTTTCCAATTTATCATCCTAGGTTTTGATTTTAATGGGTTTTGTAGTAATATACTGCTATCAATATGTAGTAGTTTTGCATTAATTGAAAACTAAACTACAATGTGCTGTAATACATTGTAAACAAACATTACAGAAACAACACTGTAAATATTACAGTGACAACCTGGCAATTCTGCTGCCAGCATTTTACTGTAAACCTACAATTTTTTTTAAATAAAAGACATTCATTTAGAATGAACTGCTGTGCTCAATTTGTCAAAAAAATAAATAAAAAATACCCAACAACAACAACTTGTAAAGTAAAATACATTTGGCTACTGAGAATTTGTCTTTAATGGACTATTGGTTTGATATGTTAAAATATATATTTAAATTATAAATATATGCCTACAATTTAGGCTAAAATGTGATGCAATGATGTCAAATCCTAAATGTTTTTTTTTAACATAAAACTAAACACCAAGCACTTGTGAGGCTGATAAATCTTGAAATGTTACAAAAGGTGAGAGAAAAATGTGAAAAATTGAAATATAAGTCTCAAACGTGGTGCAGTGGAACATGTGAGTAAAATGGGAAGACTATTCAGTGTTATATCAGTAAGCAAGCAGGAGTGTTTACATGTTTAGAAGTCCTGCAGGCACAATGAGGTGAAAAGGTCATAGGAAGCCACCCGGGGTGTACTGCAACATTCCTCTTGTCAAACTATACATACTGGGGTAGCCTTGATTTAAATTAGCCCCATTGTATTGTAATGTCCTTAACAAAAGACATTATCTTTTATTAGAGCATAATAGCTCTCATAGCTTCTACATATCAAAAAAAGAATAAAAGCAGAATCAATGTGCGTTGTCACTTAATTAATAGATACACGACTTTCAGAAAAATAAAATACTTTTATTCAGTTATTACTACTTCATCGGCCAGGCTAATACTGTGATCCCATATGTAGCCTATGAACACATGACGTTTTTCTCCAAAAGTACATAGTGCAAATTATAAAACTGCTCATTCAAAATAGCCACATTGTATTGCAATGAGTTGCAACAGTTACACATCAGAGTTAAATGTATTACACCCAATTGCAACTGTTACACATCAGAGTGAAATGTAGTACATCCAATAAACTTTTGGCTATTTGCAAAGCAGTGCCATGCATCATCACAGAGCAAGAATGTCCTTGTAGACACAAAAAAAAGTGACAAATCCAGGATTTTTTTTTTTTTTTAGATTTGGTCTGTAGCAGAAAAATAAGTTAGCTGTCCTCAGCGACAGAAGGTTGAAACATGCAAGTTCTTTTACAATGCAGGTATAAAACAAATTTCTAATATCACACCACAAAATGTAGGAGGACACTGTGGTGTACAATATGGCTTATTACTGAGAACTGTAATGTGCAGTATGTGCGCCATTAAATGTCCTCAGTTGGCACTGGAAGAGTCTGAGATCGGAGATGCAGCTGGAGATGAGGTGCTGGAGCTGTTTGTGTTTTGTCCTGCAGAGCAGTCTGTTGCTCGTTTCATGACCGGAACGGTTCCTTCTCTCTCGCGTTTCTTCTGTTTCATTCGGCGATTCTGAAACCAGATTTTCACCTGAGTCTCATTCAGTTCGAGTGTAGCGGCCACTTCGACTCTGCGCGCCCTTGTGAGGTATTTGTTAAAGTGGAACTCCTTTTCCAGCTCGGTGAGCTGCTTCGTAGTGAAATTTGTGCGAATGATATTTTGCTGTCGGTGGCTTCCGTATTCAGTAACCTTAACTGTGAGGGGGGGAAACACTTCATGTTAATCAACAGCAATAACTCCACATGATCATAATTCGACAAGCAGGTCCCTCTGACATAATCTTGTTAGATGGGATTACTGAGGAAATAAACCTGATTCGACTGACCTGTCTTTGGCGGGTTCCTCTTAACTTTCATCCACTCGAAAGTTTGTGCCTGGTTGGAGCTGTTCTTTGGGTCACTGTCATTATGGATTAGGCCGGAATATTTGCTGTACGTGCCGTACTGGTGTTGCTGCTCTTTCTCTCCGTAGGGATATGGTGGATATTGACTGACAGGGATTTCTCCTGGCCTGCTACTAGACTCAGCCGCTGTCCTATTGTTGTTTCCGATGTTTAGCACAGAAAAGCCAGGGGATGGCAAATACATGTGCTGTTCTCCCTGACTGAGAATAGCCTGATGGCTGTAGTCCAGGTGAGATCGGCTCTGCTTGCCGTAGTTTACTTGATGGCCTGTTGTAACAAGATCCAAATTAATGTGGCATGGCTGGGATGCCTGGTGCGCATAGTTCATGCCTTGAGTTTCGTGCAGCGCCGGTGTAAACGGGTTCCCTCCAACTGGCCGCCCATCAGCAACACAACTATTAGTGCTCCCACAGGCACTTTGCATGTACTCTTGATCCAGGCCGAAACATCCAACTTTTGAATTTATATGGTTAGATCCACGGCTGTAAACAGTGTAATCAAGGTACGAATTCATTTTCGATTCTAGTTGTTTAAAGGGGGTTAATAAATGTCGGCGTGTTACCCCAGTGCCCTACCACCTCTAAGCAGTATGTCAAACCTCAAAAGTTCTGTCGGGCTACATATCAACTGAGTGACAGATCATGTGACCAAAATCCACCAATAGTGTGTGACCTACAGAGGTAGTTTGGGCGTTCCGAGTGTCCATCAAGTGAACTCGCATTTACATGACAAACACATGAATGGCACCTTCTCTTCAGTCACATAAACGCACATCATTGCAGAGTACGCCTGATGAAACTTTTATCACAGCAATAAGAAGAGTTTTAGACTTTACACTGCATTCTCTACAAGTTAACTGCAGAGAAGGCAATAGACCATTTATGGACAGAAAGCTACTCAACATGAACGTGAGTTTGCTTGTTTATGGACAGTGTTTCTAAAAAAAACACACGACGTTCTAACTTGTACAGATCTAAACATTTGAATCATAGAGGCCTATTTTATTGTTTTTAAGAAAACCGAGAGTGGCACCAAGAGACGCCACCATTCTGGAGGACATTACAAGGAAAGTATTGAAACATCCAAGATGTGCTCAATGAGAAGATAGTTTTGTTTGTTTTTTTATAATTATAGTTCCCAAATGGCTAAACGAAAACAGGAAGAGTGAACAAAATGGAAATTAACACTTTGGATTTTATTGCAAGTTCGTAAAACTTTTCAAAATTATGCATATTAACACAACAAGGGCCCACACCAAACAGATAGATAGCTGCAGGAAAAAAAATTGAATACTGTTTACATATTTGTCATTTTTTAAATAATTTTAATGTCATCCTGCATGTCATTAATATTACACTGTTACAACTGGCACACACGAAATTTTGTTTCATGTGAATAGAAGTAATATTAAAGAAAGCTTAACCAGTCTGTTTTTGTAAATAAAGTGCGCTTTTTGTGCGTAAAAGGGTTCTAGCCGGTTGATTGCTTTCACTGTTCACTGGGATAAGTCAGGGGCCATGCCCAGTGATTTAGACTTGCTCTCTGCTGACCAGTCATGTTATGAGACCTAAGATGACTAAGCCTGCGCATTTGGGACTCGGAGAACGCTATAATATTTTCACAGTTACCCTCAACATTATCGAAACAGCCTTGGCTACGAGAGGTGAAAGCAGATCCATCATTTAGCCTTCGACAGTATTGGTCATTTGTAGGTCTGTGTTTTTGCGCGGAAGGCCAATGACCCTTGGAATTTCTGAAAATCTGGCTCATACAGCATGCATCATTTCGAGCATTGCTAACGGATGGGGGATTCATGTAATTCCCTGTAGGTGATTTAAGTGAAGCACTAATGTCCATTTGCAGGGACGATGGAAGACGTGCATTTGGAGAAGGGGGAGGAACGGTTCCTTTCAACTTTGTGTCTTTTTTATGCCTCATCCTGCGGTTCTGAAACCATATCTTGATCTGTCTTTCGCTAAGCTTCAGTAGGTTGGCCATCTCGAGGCGTCGCGGTTTGCCGAGGTAGTGATTAAAGTGGAACTCTTTCTCCAGCTCCAGCAGCTGACTGCTGGTGTACGATGTGCGCGTCCTTTTACAGCCAACTGAGCCATCGGGTCGACTCTCTGCTGCAGAAGAAACGAAGTAAGAAAGCATTAACTGCAAGCAAAAGAAAAAAATAACAAGTACAGACATTTCAATCACTAATAATTCCACTACGTTCATATATGCCTTTTGTCACTTGTATGAAAAGTTCAAGGAAGGGCCCTCAAATCTAATTCTGGGAGCCATGCACCCAATATCCCTGATCCAACCAAGGACATGCCTTAGAATTAACTAATTATTTCACTTAGGTGTATTGAATGTATGGCGATCATGCGGTGTCTCGCTGTTATTGTTAAACACGTTTTGTACATTGATTTCCATTTGCCATATAGCTTACTACAACAAACCATTTGTACCCACCACAGATGGATCCATCGCAGAAGCTGTGACGTTTCTGCTTGAATTTTTTCATAGAGTCTGTCATCCAGGGAAAGACCAGTTTGCTGTCAATAGTAAGGTCCCCGACTGAGGAGCTCTGAGCTTCTGTCATGGACAGGAGGGGTGATTCTGGATAGCTTCGATAAAGTTCACTTGGAGTGCAGTGCCGAGTGTCATCCATGGCAGCCTTCGGTAATGAGCAAGCATTCATCTCTTGGTCGTTTTCCCGCAGTGCCACAGAGAGTGAAACTTGTGTCGTATCACTGTATCCAAATGTGTCGTCACCCTTAAACGAGTCACTGCTCAATAATGAGCTGTTGATGTTGTCCGTCTTGTTCTGCATTGTGTAGAGCTTCTGGCGAAACTTATGTCACGTGACAGATTCGTGATAGAGGCCTCTTGGTGGGAGACCTAAAAGGTCGCAACAAGGCCGAGTATGAATGAAGTCACAAAAATCAATCTTCATAACTGAAAGAGGACATGATATGGAAAAAAAATTACTGAAAAATAGTGTACTAATTAGGCTATGGTATTTTGCCTAAAATATTCTACAAACGAAATAAAGGACCAGGATGTGATGATGAAAATACCATATGCTTTTTTTTTAAATAAATATAAATAAATGAACTTATTTCATAATTCAAATGATATACTGTAGTTCCTGGTCAAGCTAGAACTGATAAGATATTATTTAGGCGTAAAAAAGCCAACAAGGACTTCTGGTACACATAACAAATATGCATAAATCATATACTTAATTTGACAATAATCAACGGGAATGCTTTTATTGTCAGGAACTACAGTTTACAAACATTGGGTGTAATTTACAGCTTATGAAATAAAATGTCTGTCAAATTAATACATTTAAATCGAGATGAAAAAAAATCACAGCTTTAAATCAATAAATAATAAAGGATAGCTGAGGGAAAAATCAAGATTAACTGATAATCTTATCCAAAATGGGCTGAACGCACATGAATCTTGTATAAATGCCTTTAAATTTAAACGAATTAATGCAGAATACGTATCAAGAAAAAATAGAAAACATTTTACACACACACACTGTATACACAGTAAAGAGGCGACATCGAACTACAAATAAATAAACGGTTTTATTTAAAATTCCAAAAGAAATCACACCAAATAAGAAGACTGGAAAAGTGGAATTCATAGTTATTTAAAATGGATGTTCACTGAAAAATAACGCTTTTAGACAGACTCAGGCATATTCTCAGTTGTGTTCATGGTGACAGAAGTAGTGCAGAATCGGTCGTATTGTAACAAATGAGGAAAAGAAAAGACAGAGCGACTACGCTGAAGGAGGAACAAAGGCTGCTGAACTCGTCGTGAACCCGAGCTCAAGTAATATGGCGATAAATCACACGGACATATCCGCCATTCACAAACTGACTGAGTCTATTTCAGTGCTGCTCCCTTATTGCGCTGCTGTAGGTTTGTTCTGAATCCACACAATCAGCCGGTTTTTAGCAGCATCCTTTTTTTCTGCCTGATCAGAATAATCACTAAATATTACTGAAGGCTATGTGCTGTCAAAATATTACTGAAGGCTATGTGCTGTCAAAATATTACTGAAGGCTATGTGCTGTCTAATAAAAAAAGACTGAATGATGGACCCTGGTATTCGCTGTGTTTATGAAGTCTATATCAACAGTAGCTATACATAAGCAAGACGTAGCGAGCTGACAGACCTTTATGTCTCTGTAAACTTCGTTATCAAACTGCCAGCAATTTCGTTCCTTAAACCTTGCCATATAATGATACAACGTTTTAATTTGACACTGGTTTGATTTCCCAGTCTCGTCCCTCCTATCTGGCAAAACTGGAATAGGAAATATCTTTTAACAGCAAACCAAATTGTACCTGTCAGTTAATTCAGTTGAAAATAACAATCTCTTATACTCACCAGCCAACTCTTCCGCCGGAAACCTTGAGGAGAACCTCAGGCAGATAATATAGCACCTAAAAAAGAAAGAACTCATTAATCATATTATCCATTCAAAAAAAATTATCCAACAATATCAAATGTTTTAACATAAAAACCGCAATTTGTAAAGAACAAGACTGGAAGGAATGGACATTAACATGAGCACATAGCCTAGATACCAAACACACACTATACTTGTAGGCCTATCGAGGAGCACAGGATGGTAGATATGTGTTGTCGCTCATGTAGGCTACTTTCAACTCCAGACCCTGAAGCCTGGGCTGGAAACAGCAGATCATTAGATAGCCAAACAGCCGAGAGGGGAGCAAAAGACCTCAGCGCAAGAGCTGACCCAGGCAAATAGCGCTGTGCCTCAGAGTTAGCAATCGATATCAATTGAACTGCGGATCAAACAAAAATTAAGCAAGATTAGAAAGCTGTTCTAAAGCACTATCGACAAACTGGACAAAATAACAAAAGTGCTAACCCATCTTCTTTCATCAGCACAAGCAAACATATTAAGAAGACAATGACACTCTTATACCAGTTATATGACCCTCATCTCTTTGTCTCGCCATTCCACAGTTTATAAACACGTATTATTTAACTAGCCTATGTTTTCAAATGGAAGAATTGTGCTATCACATTTTCTGCTTTATCTTTTAATTTATGTTTAGATTTATTATATTGGGGCGTGCATATTTACCCTTTTAATACCACAACTTGATGTTAATAACAAGCCCATTCATGTATTTTCTATAGTGGTGTAATATAAATTAGTAATTTTAGTGCATTACAAAATAATCTATATGTCTGTCTCTCTCCACAACTGGACAATAGAACAGCAAACGAAGAGATGTCAGTGTAAAGTGATTCTAAATCAAAAACAGTAATTTTAGCAGAACAAACTCGTGATCCTGAAAAACTTAGTCAACATGATGTTAAAGTGTTGAGTCTGAAATTGTTGATGTCTAGTCTGTTGTAATTGCCGTCTAGTGGTGGTCTTCAGATCAATTCCTTATTGGACTGGAAGCCTTTGATCTCTCAAGTAAATCTGCTGCGTTTCATTCTCTTGCACCCACACTCTTTGTGCAGCGGGGTTAATATCTAACCTCATAACCGTGTAGTTTGATTACTGCAAGCCCCTTTTCATTTGCATACCAAAAAAATACTTATTCAGAATTCAAGGACCTCATATTGTCCATTGTCCATCAGTTAGCCCATAGCCAACTGGCTGCCAGTGTCGATTTAAAACCCACTCCTCACGTTTAAAGCTTTTTATTCCTCCAGTACTGGTCTACTGGTGCGCCCTAAAATTCTATTAATCACTGTACCCTAGTAGTCACATAGGTCACTGGACATTTCTATCCCCTTGACTATTCCTATCTGCACCATTTTATGTCTCTCCTTTTCCCCATCCCCATCAATTGTCCTGTTACTGTTTCTTTTTTCTTTTCTTTTTTTCTGTTTATGAACTTATACAGTGGAATGTGAAAATGACTATAAATGCAAAATATAATTTCATAATAAAGATAAAGTGCCATGCTAAAGTACAAATGCTAGGTTTGTACCTGGGGTTTGTAACTTTAGGTATATCGTGTGACACGTTAAAATGCATTTAAGTCACATAATTGCACATATTATTATTATTATTATTATTATTATTATTATTATTATTATTATTATTATTATTACAGAGAGGATTAAGTCCATACGGCGTACATTTAGGCTAAAACTTCAGTCTGGCTCACAACAATAAACCTGTAATTTGTCAGAAATTCAAAACTGCATTGCTCTCATCTACTCTGTCGGTGTTGACAGGTAAACCTAACAATCTATCGTTTATTTCAGATGCAGATTTGTGATAAGTCAGAAGTAGTTATGCCTATTGGTTATGTTCATCTTAAAGGCTCTTCATACTAGAGTCTTATAAGTTATACAGATGACACGCAGGTCACCTGACGCGTGTATTTTTTTTTCCCCTAGGTTGTAATGGAGGTTTTGTTTCGCTCGCACACACACACACACACACACACACACGCATCATCATCCTCCTGTGACAACCGAGAAACTTTCCCGTACTCATGACGTTTCTGTTTTTAAAATTATCAACTGCACCATCATTTTATAGTCTATATCTCATACACTTAGCTTTTGCTCCGTGGTCAAACCCAAATATCGCCCTTATAAAAGTAACATGGAGCAACGGATGTCCAAAAAAGTCTAATGCAATTTTTTAATGGACTGTTTGCAATACATACCTGCGCTGTAACATTTTTCTCTTTTACCCTTTTTTCAAGGGGAGACTCGTCATGACAATTTTTTAATGTGGTGGACTCTTTCATACCTGCTTTCCAGACACACATTTGCTTTTTCCTGAAAAGAAAGCGAAGACAAATAAATATTACTTTTCAGAATTGCATGGAGGCAATACTGCAACATATAATCTGAAATATAGTTACTCAATACTTAACAACCAGTGAACAGGTTAAATCATCCTAGCCCACCCTAATAGACGTGCAGGTAAAATTTGAATTAGTCTGGAAATTAACCTGGAAGAGGAAGAGGAAAATCTAAATAGGAGGACAACCGAACCTACTGGACCATGTCTCAGACAGAGCATCAGCTTCTCCATTATGCCTGCTTTAGGTCAGTTTTTGGCTGTTTGGACAGAAAGGCCCGTACCCTGTCACCTCCTTCAATCTCAATTCAATACACATTTTTAAAAAGTATTGTATCAGCAGCCCAGCAAGGTTCACAATGGCATATTAGAAAAGAATGAAATTGCATTTGACTTGCATTTGCATCTGGCTGGATTTCAAACGCGTCCTCCAGCAAATCCAGCAAAATGTTTGAATAAAAGAGAAAAGACGGATAGAAGAATCCAGAACATAGCTATTCAGTCTTCCAGTTCGACGCTGAGCTTACATCAACTACATATTCCCCAAGACACGAATTTGCGAATAAAGATCTCTTTCACACAAATTCGGATCTACAGGGTATATATAGATGACAGATATCACAGATGATGCTAATTGAGGGATATAAACCTGGGACGAGTTAGTGACAAAGGAAGTATTATAAACATACACGCTTCAGTTAGAGTACATAGCCTGTATGGTCAAGGAGTGTTCTTCCCACAGATTATATTAGAAAAGTTATATAGCTACAACACTTTCCAAGACTGATATGATTGTATCATCAACATGGTACAAAACTATAAGATAGTCTGACCACAATATAGAAATTATAGGATCAGGTTACTGTCCAGATTCGTTGTTTCTGCGCAAAAGCCTTTTGTTGAGCATATCCGCGCAAATTATTTTCCCAGTTTTATCTTTAGTGTGCATTTCTTCTGCCTTGATACACATCTTCATACTCCCCTCAGTGGGGATGCACATGCACGGAGCTGTTTTCGAGACATTGAAGATCCTTTCCATAACAATACAAAAATTCAAGGCAACTATAGAAGTGAAACATTATTGATCAACTGCATGCGGAAATCCTGTATCTTCACTCTCTGATCTTTTATTTTCTGTGGTAACTCTCCATACAAAAAATATAAGGTTAGTGGCATCCTAAGGAATATATTTTTAGCAGCCATAAATCAGATTAAAATCTGTTCAATTTAAAGTTTAAGATATAATTAGGGTTGTACAAAAGCTTAACATTTTACAATAAGTTTAAAGTTGGAACGTTTGTATAATATGTTTTCCATCTTGCTTTCAATTTGCTGCACTCACAGCTTTACGCATGTGCATTTGTTGTAAAGTGGAATAAAATCATGCAGTCTCTAGGTGACCTCAAGATGAACCCAACTCCTATTAACTTACTCAGAGCAATGTGGCTTAGATTAATTTGTTGGTATAAGAGCATTTTAAAGAAAAACGATACTCGCCAGCTTTGTAAGTCTAACTGTACTTTTACATCTTAAATACTACTATGTATGTCTTTTGATATGCAAAACCACAGTGTTGTTGCTGTTCTTCTTACCATCTCCTTACTATTATGAATTTACAGTTCATATGTGTAAATTATATTAAGTTAGAGTCTCCTCGGCTCGGATAGCCGAACCTGTTGGTATTGCCTGGGTTTATATAAATAGGATTTTCTGCAACAAAATCTTTGGTGTTTGAGTGAAAGAAGGACAGAGTGAGCAGGACCTCGGAGTAAGGCGAGCTCTGCTGGTCACGCAGGAGCGTTACATCAGTCAAGGGCAGCATCTAAACCAGACTGGCACTGATTTGCTTTGGAGTCTTTGCGAGATTTAAGAGGTTTTGCATGAAATATAAAATAATAAATCATTTATGGATATTAGCTCATTTTGCTCAGGGATAATGATCGATTATAGACGATAATTCTTTGAATGCTTCATATATACATATTTTTTATTTTTATTTTAGTCCAGTAAAGTAAATATGAATACTGACATTATGACAAGGATTCAAAGGTTTCTAATGAACCTCAGTATATGTGATGGAAGCCTAGCGTCTATTTCCTAAGCCTGCATTTGTTGTAGTGTCAGCTTGGCACTGTGTGTGTGTCTCTGTGTTCAGCACTAGTCTCTTGACCTCGCAGTGATCCCTTCCCCATGAATAATTGATGGGAACAGCGCACAGATTACCCCTATCAATATGCAAAACACATTATAGGAGTACAATGAGATTTTAATAGTTATGAATCGCGCTACCGTGTTTATCGCGAGAAATTTGGCACAGTTACCTCATGTTTTCAGTCTATTCAGTTTCATCAAATTTCACACACAAAAAAAAAATAAAAATACAGCAATACGATTGCATTTATCCTCTTCCAGACTCTCGAAATGACAATAGAAAATAAATTTTAAAATAAGTTTTGTATATGCTTTATTAGCCTATTTAATTCTGTTTTGCTGCCACGGTAGTTTTGGTTATCTGTTAGACAAAACTAACTTGAGTTACAATAAAGGAATTTAGTACCTGTGTCTTAAAAAAAAGGCATTCAAATTTCTTCAATATATGAACAGTTTATTTACAAAAAGGAGGGAGGCAAATGTTGGCATGAATAGGCCTACTGTGTTTCCAAGCACATTTCTAACCTGTGTTTTATATATAGGCTGTAAATGATTATTATATACAAATTATATCCGCAGCCTTTCAAATGATATCCGAAGCATTAAAATACAACTTGCTTGATGGCATCACATTGAATCTTCTGACAGAATTTACATCAAAATATTTTGGGCCTAATAATACAGTCTATTCCACCACCCACACCCACACCCACCCCCCTTATACCTAAAACAATCCAACTCTTTGCAAACTGACAATTAATGAATAAATGAAAACTTACTCTGAGATGTCTTGCCCCAATCCAACAGAAAAATAACAGTGAGTAGCCAAGTGAGTGTATGACATTTTGAGTGGCCGAAGGTAACTGACTAAGAGCATATCACACACCGTCCACAACCTTTAGAATCCCGCTGAAGCAGTGAAACCGTCACTTTCATTCAAGAATGTGAATTATGTCGCACATTGTCAACCCCCAAAACCATAAAACTAACTTTATGGACCTCACGTGACTTGTTTAGCGATACAGAGAAGGACATGTCTATGTTATAGACTGGACTTGGCGAAATGAAATCACTTAGGGAAGTCGAAGCTGTATTTCTGATGTAATAACTAATACAATATATAAACTATTCGTAAGACCCATACTTCCACTGATTTGACCATTTAAGAGGTAAGTTCACAGGTTCAGTAATTATTGGACACATGCTGTAAAAAAATCATGTTAGGTGTGATATCTCTTTTGAAAAGTCTAATAACCCAGTGATATGGCAATAGTATGCGCGATATGGACTAAAAGAATCGGAAACAGAATGAAATACTGCGCCCTATGGCTCCATGTCAAAGTCATAACTCAGACATAAAGGAATTTAGTCTCGTCTGCTTTAGCCATTGGTAGGCCTGCATATAGATGATGTTAATACGATAATAACTGTAAACAGTGAATGTGTGAATTGAACGAGAGTGGTGACCTACTGTGGAGGTAACTGTCTGCAGGTGTATTGATGTACAAAGAGACACTAAAGCATTTTGAGACTAAAAGAAATTTTATTTTTCAAATTAGATTCATCAACCATTTTTAATCGAGACACAAATAGAAAAAAATGCCGGCTGGCAAAATTCCCAGCATATCAACGTTAAAACATTTCTTAACTTTTTTTTTTTTTAACACGGAACGTTCACCACTCACATTGTACAAATAAAATATTGGTCACAACTGTACATCAAACATATTTCACTCGTCATGGACACAAAATCCAGTCCAGAAATGTTTTAGATGCAACATAAAGTACATAAAGGTAGCCTAAGTGCGAATATAGAGGATTTCTTTTTGCAGTGTAACAATGCTATCCAAGAAATTAATAAACGCGGCACAAGCATAAATGTCCTGCAAAACTGGAAAACAGTCTACACTGACGTCCCTATACAAGTTCATAAGAATACAACAAAGTTTTTTTTTTTTTCTGACTAGATGATATAGGTAGTTCGCGTTGATACTGTACAATATTCCTTTTACATGTTTAAAGTTGCGCACAAAGAGCTTACATGGAACATGCTTTCTTCCACGAAAGTATGAACTTGATACGTAGCATTTACACTTAAGTTACGGCGGCTCTTAACTGTGTAGCCCTATGGCATGGGATAGAACAATACTCAACGGTTGACAATTCGTGTTACACCAGTCACACAGAGAAATGACGCCTGATAATGACAAGCAGAAAGGTGCAGTGCTAGAACAGTAGTTGAATATTCTCAACAAATTCAATCAGTTTTGAAAGGCGCTTCCTCCCGTAGCAAGACTCATGCTTTTCAGCTTGTTGTCCTTTTTCCATTTCATCCTCCTATTCTGGAACCATATTTTGATTTGCCTCTCGGTGAGGCAGAGAGCGTGGGCTATCTCTATCCTCCTCCTCCGGGTCAGATACCTATTGAAATGGAACTCTTTCTCCAGCTCTAGCGTTTGATAGCGTGTGTAGGCAGTTCGAGCCCGTTTTCCATCAGGTCCAGTCATATCTATGGCACGGACAAAGACAAAAAAAAGACAATACCCTTTAGTTATAATAGCAACAAAAGAAAAAAAAATCGAGAGTACTAGACTTCAGAAACAGTCACTATATCGCACCTGCACTAGCATCCATAAGATTATGGAAGGTAACATCTTAAAGAAGTCATTTACCAGTTATGATTTTATCACTTCAAGGAGGTTGTCATGAACTAATACCCTGCTTATGATTTTTCGCGTTCCATGTTTTTCATCACTGTTGGAAATATTATGCTATTTGTTGTATCTAACCCTCTACATAGCCTGCAAATGGACTGGGAAAAGGCGAAATAGAGCGGAATTGTGTATGTATAGCTATAATACGATATTTTATCTAATTCATAGGCGATATATTAAACATTTTATTTGTATTATTTTGTTGACTTCATCATATTGCTTCTGTCTTGTCAGTTTCGGAAACAAGGTGACGTTCATTCAGGAACATTAAACCTGTATAATTCAAAGCAATGGAAATGTTTATACCGTGGCTAATGTGAAGTTTCCGCATCCATGGGAAGATTTGTGGTGTTTGGCCGTCCCCGGGTGTTGTAGTGGAAGGCGCCGCGGGTTCTTGCTTCTGCGTGCGTGGAGTGGCATGGTTAGCTTGCGCGCCTTCCTCCGGCTCCGAAGAGATGTTGGCTTCGTCCGTTTCTGCAAAGTGTGTGTTGTTGCTGCTGAGATTGCTGCTGTTGGCGGTGAGTGCACTGTTGCCCCCGGTCGTGGTCTGATCAGAGGAGCCAGAGGTGCCTTTCAGGTTGAGACTGTCGCTGTTGGTGCAGGGAAGGGCGTCTGGAGAAGCAAGCGAGCAGCTCGTTTGACGGTACCGGGTGTCCGTGCCCGGGTTCTGGAAAGCACGGCTGTTATCTCCAACCGTACCGAAGTGGGCATTGTTGTTAGAACGATTTACACTAAGGTCGATCCCATTGTAGGTGTAACCGAAAGAGCCGGAATGCATGCCCGTAGAGTCCCGGTAAGAGCCGTTCATTGCGCCGTTAGTCCCATAATTTAGTAACTGATAGTCGGACCCATTCGGATAGCGCCCTGAGAAGGAGTTTAGAAAATAGGAGCTCATTTGGATATTCTTTAAAAACGGTCTCGATGAGCAGATCTCGGTCGTTAAAATCCTGCGCAGCCCAATTTATGATGTAAAAATGAATTATAGCAATGCACTGTACTTCGTTTTTGCCAAGTATGCGGCCAAATATGGGAGCGCGTTAGGGCATCACGTGCCTTTGTTGACCAGTCGTAAATTCTCTCTGATGACTTCAAGAGGTAATTCATGCTCTGTGGTTACAAATGATGACGAAATGATGATCGTTAGATTCAACTCAATGGTGCCTCCCCGCTGCGCGCCGCATCCCATGTTAGCAGAGGGCGTCACCTACCGGGAGAACTGCAAAATGCCCAAACACCTGCACCTCTTCAGCAGATCTCAGGGCACACCACTTCACTAATAAGCCTATATCAAAGCATATTCATTGCAACATGCCCATACAATTCTGCAAAACAAAAATCATTATTGTATATTTTCCTTTATCACTAAGAAACTGGGCGTGCCCCCTATACATTAGGTATTTACAAACAGATAGAAACTTTCTGACAAGTGCAGCCGTGGTCTCTCACATTTTTATTCATATTCTGCTATGTCTAATGAAAAAATATATTTTAAAAAAGCA
This sequence comes from Cathorops aguadulce, assembly GCA_026122135.1. NCBI lineage: Eukaryota > Metazoa > Chordata > Actinopteri > Siluriformes > Ariidae > Cathorops > Cathorops aguadulce. The sequence goes on along the minus strand of JAPEIY010000006.1, from coordinate 29,145,254 downwards.
GCAACAACAACAAAGCAGGATACACACTGCTCAAGTAGTTTAAATTAATCCAGTTATGTACATGGCATTGAGTTCAATGCAACCAAACCACGGTTTAAATTACGCTCTCGCGTCTATTCTAGGTTAGAAATTTGTCTCTTCTACATAATACATCTGAAATATTTAATTAAAAGACTTGTATTTTATCCTACATAGCAACATTGCTTTTGACATTGCAGCACACACAAGCGAATAAATAGTCGTGATTAAACATATTTTATTGGCAAAATGGCATTGCTAACAAAGTTCACATTTTTATCAGTGCATCCACAAACACAAGCATAACGAACAAAATAAATTACACACGAGAACGTTTAAACAATGTCCAATACGTCAACAGTAAGACCTGTCACCCTTAGCCTTCACTATGAGCCCGTTCTCGGTTGTTGAAGGAAGAGTGTGAAAAATCAGCCATTCATTTTATGCCAGATAATAAAATCGATCTAATGGCGGAAAATAGTACACAATGGGGCGAAAATTACAGAAATTAGAAAGATGCATGTTTTACAACTTTGACAGGGTTTCTAGCTTTTGCACTTTAACAAAGCCTTAAATAGATAACCGTTTTGTTTGACTAAATTCGTACATCTACATGAAAATACTATAGCCTATGTATTGTGGGTAAAAATATTGGACTTGTTTATTATTTACAACACAGTGCATATCGAGATCGTCTATCCCGTCTTCCCACCATCCTCCTCTTCGCTGGTCTTTTCAGAGTTCATTACTTTATTCTCCTTCTTCCATTTCATTCTCCGATTCTGGAACCAGATCTTGATCTGTCGCTCTGTTAGACAGAGGGCATGCGAAATTTCAATCCTTCGCCTTCTGGTCAAATATCTATTAAAATGGAACTCTTTTTCCAACTCAAGAGTCTGAAATCGTGTGTATGTCTGACGACCCCTGCGGCCAGTGTTTCCAGGAATGCCTGTCAAAAAGGGGGAGAAAAGATACGAAATGTGTTAACACATAGAGTCTGATGAAATAAATGAAATACATTCCATTACTACTACTACTACTAGTAGTAGTAGTAGTAGTAGTAGTAGTAATAGTCGTATTTATTTATTTCATTAAAAGTTTCATATTTAACTAAGGAAAGACGTCCTTCTAAAATTAAATACCCCTATCACTAACATAACATTGAACCAATTATTCTGGATTTGTTTGAAAGGGCAAAGTTCATGATCCATACAGATGCACATGGGGAGTATTTCATGCAAAGTGACAGTCTGTAGCCTAGTATATTTTTTCATGGAAAATATACATTTAATTTTGCCACAAACCTCTAAAATACACTAAATAAACAAGATGCAGATGAGACTTACCGCTACACGAGTTCATCCTCTGCATCCACGGGTAAACGGGAGCACAGGGCTTGGTTTCGCTGTAGGTATAAGTGTCTGAAGTGTGCTCCGAGCCCTCCGTCTTGCTATGCCCCTGTGGTAGAGCCAACGACTCCTCCAACCCTCCGAGAGGACACGATGAGCGCTCTGTCTCTCTATAGATGCTGGACGCCGCGTAATCGCAACCTGCGCCTGACCCGCTTCTCCCGAACACCCCGCTAGCTTGCTGGTAGTATGAATTGGAGTACACCTTCTCCTGGACATTGCTCGCTCCGAAAGTGGCGCTTGGATAGTGTCTCAAAGTGTCGGTATATCCAGAAGAATATAACGGTAACTGATTCAGAAAAGAATCCTGTCCCCCGCCAAGAGACACGGGAAAAGTTGAGTTGACGAAGTAGGAACTCATTGGGTGGCCACTGTTATTGTGCGAGTGTTATGATTTGTTGTGTTTTATAGTCCAAGTGTGTTTTGCCATTACTTTATGCGAGGTTTGGTTTTAGCCGAAGGGGGGTGGCGAGGTGCCAATGTGAGCGAGTAGGGAAACGCACCAGCTGATCATTGTCTGACCAATCCTGAGCATCTCAGCCAATAGAATAGCATTAAGGGAGGGGGACTCTTGTTGCACTGGATGGGATCCCCAATGTATATAAAACCCCTTTTAATTCCCATATTACATATAAATATATTTACATAGTTCCAATTGTAACGATGCAAGTACCGCTCAAAAGAAAAAAAAAAACAAGAAGAAACGTGTGGAGACGACAAAAATAGCAGACAATATACTGAAAGTGTATGGTTGACAGACTTTTGCAGTAACCCTCTCGACGGGCGTAAAATACCGTATTTTCGATGTTCGTTAGAAATATAACACAGTACAGCTATGTATACTATATTCCAGGAGATGCCCTGCTTTTTACAGTGCCTTGCTTCACAAAAAGCGCCATTACATCGTAAAGGGCATAACGAAATGTGTTTATCTTTAGGAAAACTCTACATAAAACCTTATGAATACAACTTAATTATTGTACTGCTGAGTTAATTTCTGATTGTCCAATTTCAAATAAATAAAATGCCTACAACAGGAAGATCTATGTCAGTAAACTTCTTGTCTGTTTTACAATGTCTTGCTGTACAAAGGCTTATTATGTCCCAGTGAATTCAAAAAGAGTGTTTTTATTTACATATCACAGAAATTGTTAATATAACTTCATGATTGTACTTTTCTCTAGTTTAACATCAATTCAAATAATTAAGACCTTTACAAAAAGACGAGCTTCAAAAAGTAAACACTAATCAGTAACGGTTCAGCACTAGAGGCATTGGAATTCGATAGTCTAATCTATTTAAGGAGCATTACGAATCATTTATGGTCCAAGTTAAACCAGTTTGTTTATATAATCGCAAAATTTTTATTTTTACATAAGAACCTTGTAATTTGAATTGCAGACAATATTACCTATTTACCTATAAAGTATCAGACATCTACAAAAACAAAAGCAACGAAATCATTGCTTAGGCCGATCTGACCTCAGATGTGGCATCTTAAGCACGTTAGTATGAGGCCCACTATGACTTTATGTTTATTAAGCGAATGCTTTTAATGCTCTATCAAAAGTGCGAACACTGTAGCAACATTCACAGTGCAGAACGTGATTAAACCTCAACCACATTTTAACAACAGTCCACAAACAGGCCTTGGCCCCGTCGTGTTCTTCAGACATACGCGGTTAGAAACATTTTTAAAAGTATAACTCTAAATCCTGTTTTAGTTTGTCTCTCCTCTCAGTCCCCCCCCCCCCCTTCAACACCACCCATAAAAAAACCGAGGTTATCGTTTAAAAAAAGGTTTCAAGTTGAACTATTTTAATAATCCCTGAACTATCCAACCACTAAATTTGTTTAATCAGCTATGCTGTTCCAAATAAATCAAGCTTTACTTGTAATTGATTTCATTTAAGAACTGACATTATCTTTTCAGTGCAATAAGCAAACTCAGATTACAACACCGCTCAGACGTGTTTTGTTTTCCAAGCAAAAATGAACTCAAGGCTTATTGAAGGTCAAATAACTAAAACAATTGGACAAGGTGTCTGAATTCAAATCACAGAACAATTACTGCATGGGCAAATTCGCACAATTCTCTCGTCACTAGATGGCATCAGAGAGTAAAAAATGAGGTAATATTGCGCCATTACAGTAAAAAAAATAATAAAAATAAAAAGGGGCTGCATTTTTTGTTCTTTTAGCATTATATCTTAACACAATGCACTCGAAGACATGAAATATAAGGCTAATAGGTTTCATTATGAGGTACAGAAAATAATTAACAGCCAGTCAGTAAAGGCTTCACAATGGAAAACATAAGAATAATTATTAATTGATTATTATTCATAGCCTAAATAATTCCGTGCCTAATTACAAACTCGCAATCCCAATAAGCTAAAGAAGGAGTCACAAGCTCTGATGGACTATTGAAAGAAATGGCTACATCCTGAGATACACTGCCACAACTGCTGACCGCTTCATCGTGACTAAGCAGTAAAATATTACCAATAACCAATATTAACCATTATATATTGCAATGTGCACGTAGATTAAATCATTTTCAATAGAAAGAGGGTAACAATGTGACCAATAGGATTTTCAGGAAAAATGCACCAGCAATCAGAAGAGAATCAGCGTCCATCAGTCGGCTACTGTAGCTTTGATCAAGCGGATTGTTCACCCCATCACATTACTGTTTCAAGTAATCAGTCATGCTCGGCGCTAAATAAAAACATTAATCTAGCTGCTTGGCTGGTTGTCTCTTTTTAAAAAGTCTATATATTAAATAGTGATTATAAATTTGGCCACAATTTTCTCAGAATTTTCTTTTAGACGAGTTGCCATAAAGCGGGATTTTAATGCGGTATTCCTATCTAGGGCTTTTTCATTAACTCCTAATAGTTCAGAAAGATTATACATTTACCTAAAGTGGCTTTGTTTATTTGAGCAATCTGTAAGTCAAAATGCATCCAACTGCAAGCACGCAATGCCCTTCTGCTGTTTATGGTAATCCAACACAATCTCAGCTTTAAAGCCCATACTTTCAATTCAGCTACAGTTTTGTTCTGGTTAACCTCCAGGCAAATATCTCACTGTCTTACAACAAGCACGCCTGTACAAGATAGTAGGCCTATCATCTCGTGGGTTACATAAAACACACACATGCACTGGTTAACATCACAGTGAGGAAGGCTGGAGCTGGTCCTACCTTTGTCGTTTATCATCGGTCACAGCAGTGCTTTCCAAATTAATCAGGGTCTTCTTTTTTTTTTAATTCGATTCGTCAAATCCGCGAGTCATCGAGGTTGGATATCCAGGTGGACAGCCAGATACACCAAATAAACGAAATATCAAACATATATTCGCTTTGTGAGCTTTGATCCATTCACTCTTCCCTGACTTCTCTAAAGGAATCGAGCGGCTAGCACTGTCTTGGTAAGCTCCAGCCATCTTTAAACACAATTCGATTAAGTAAATTACAATTTCTAACATATAGCCTAATAGTAACAACGAAAAAAAGGTAAACACGAAGACAGAGGTGTTACTGACTGCGCCCTGACCAAAAGAATGCTGCATTATAACCACTTGGGAAATCATAAAAAGTTCATGTTCACAGGGAGCTGATCACGTGACCACGTCTGGCCAATCCCATCGCAGAGTCACACATAAAGTTCTCGCACAAAGTTGTAAATTTTCATAAACAACTGGGAGTTTATTAGCTGTTTTCCAACAGTAGCTTGGTGGCCGCCATCTTTTTTTCGTTAAAAAAGAAAGAAAATAGACCAGTGGTCTCCAGACTACTGGATTTAAAATAAATTTGCCTCAAAATTTCTCTTTTTATAAGAAGATACTCAGAATGCACATGAGTCGTCTCAAAATGAACCCGCAGAAATGATTGTGCACATATATTCGTTTCAAGCCTATTATCTCCTATAGGATTATAACTAGATGCAAGTGTAAATAAATCTTTTATAACGTTCAGGAACTTTAGTTTAAAAATATGGTTAGACTGGTTTTGGAATAAAGCAACAGAGAGAAAAGGATTAATATTATATCCTTTCGATGGTGCGGTTTTGAAAGAATGTGCAGGCTCCTATACAAAGGGCGTAAACAAACGGAAAGTGTAAACCTTTTATAGCTCTAAACATGCCTGGCGGAAACAATGACTTCCTGTAAGAATAAACACTTAGACTATTTCCGACATTTATTGGGGCAATAAAGCAGTATAACCCAAAAGCGACCTATGGTTTATCTAAGAGCCTCCAAAAAATAGGCAACATCCTTTCAGTCGAAAGCACAAGGAATTGGGTAAAAGTGAAGCAGATGTGAAACTTAGACTATTAATTAACAATTTTTCTAATGAGTATTTTTATTTAATAAGAGAGCTTACAGCATTACAGCGGTATTAATTAATGATCTCGACCATTACAACTCCGACTGTCCATGATTTCATATCAGGAAGAAAATACAACGCAGTACAGTTTAAAAAAGGACTTCTTTGGCTAGTTTCCAAATCTTAATTCAAAAGCATCATTGAGTATGATGTGGAAACAGAAGTATAGACCGATATTAAAACAGGTTTCGTATACATATGACTTCAAAAAAGCATAGGCCACCGTTTAATCTATTTTATCTCTTCCCTAAAATGAGGTTGTTATTCAGTGTTTTATATATATA